>JACEEZ010004352.1:57500-80000 GCA_016584305.1 Chionoecetes opilio | reverse complement strand
CGTCAGACACAGCCACACAGACACAGACACAGGACACAGACAACACAGACACAGGAACACAGACACACACAGACACAGACACACAGACACAGGACACACAGACACACAGACACAGACCACAGACACACAGACACACACCAGGACACACACAGACCACACCAGACAACAGACCACCACAGACACAGACAACAAGACACCACAGACCCACAGACACACAACACAGACACACCAGGACACACACACTCAGACACACAGACACAGACACACAGACACAGACACACAGACACACAGACACGACACACAGGGACACACAGACACACAGACACAGACAAACAGGACACACAGACACACACACACAGACACACAGACACACAGACACAGACACAGGACACACCACAGACACCAGACACACACACAGACACACCAGACACACAGACACAGACACAGACACACACAGACACAGGACACATGCACATGCACATGCACCATGCAAACAACATACTCTCACACACATACTCTCACACATACTCACACACACCACACACACACACACAACACACACACACACACACACACACACACAACACCAGACGGAGGAACACACACACACACACACACACACACCACACACACACGCACACACACCCACACCACACACACACACCACAAACACACATACACACATAGGCACCATGCACTACACACAAACTCACACCACACTACACACACACACACACACACACACACAGGCACACACCGGCGCACACACACACACACACAAAAACCACACACACAAACACAAAACACATCACACCACCACACACACACAAACACCACACACACACATTACAAACAGGCACAGGCACAGGCACATACACGCACGCACGCCACACACACACCCACCCACCACACACACCACACACACACACGCACATACTCACATACACACCACACACTTGAGGTAGGAGGAGGAGGAGGAGGAGGAGGAGGAGGAGGAGGAGGGGAGGAGGAGGGGAGGAGGAGGAGGAGGAGGATGAGGAGGAGGGATTTAGTAGAAAAGGCAGGCAAAGACACGAACAGGAATATCAACACCCACAAACACTACAATTTTCTAGACAGCGTTCCCGCCCGGCACTGGACGCCGAACTAGGGATCCATTCCCTCCCGAGTCAAGCTCGCAATGCCCTCAAACAAACAAAGAAATAGGGAAGAAGGAAAAAGCAGAAGAGATAATAAAAATTAGGGGAGGAGAAGAAGGAAGCAAGCCACTCAGTAAACCATCCACCACACCACACCACTCCAGTAACCCACCACCACCACCACCACCACCATCACCACCCCACCACCACCCCCACCAACCACCACCACCACCATCACCACCATCACCATCACCATCCACACATCACCATCACCACCACCACACCCATCACCACCACCACACCACACCACCACCATCACCACCATCACCACACCATAACCACCAACACCACCACCACCGTCCCAACCACAACCACCACCATCACCATTAGGTGGTCCAAAAAAATGAAAAGTTCGAATTTCTCGGGGGCATGTTTGCCAAAACGTTCCTGACGTTGTCAAAACGCCAAAGAAAACAAAACAATAGCATATTGGAGGTGATTTTAGGTTCCATCAAAGTCTCTCGACTTTCTCAACCGGATTCATTATAATGTCAACAATATAATAGGAAAAATGAAAGGAAAGAGCATAAAATGTTCTCTCTGAAATAGTTTTCAACTCAATGGGGGTGAGGCGTTTTTAGTTCTTGCGCCGGTGAGCTTCCACCACTGGAGCAGGTCCTGCTTGGGTTTTCTCATCCTTGGTTAGGGAGTCGTTGTACATGAAATCATCGCCACCCACGCTCGGCCCGTCTCGGTTGTGGACGCTGAGGTTCTTTCACTGTGAACCCCCTTCTGGTACGCAGGGTTTGCTCCCACTCGTCCACAGGGAGGAAAGGAAGGACGGATGTCGATGTTGAGGATGGGTGAGCGCGCGAACAGAGGCGCTGGAGGTGGTGAGGGGAGCCGAGGAGTTGATGAGCTGATCCGCAGCACTTGTTGACCGGATTCGGTCGAGGTAACTTCCTCCTCGTCTCTTCAGCAATCTTCTCTTCTCCCCCATGCTGATCTTCCGAGAAAGAGCACAGCCCACGAGAATCGGCGCCGAGGTACCAGAGATGGCGGAGAGAATGTGGTGAGGGTGTGCACGTTCGTCCCGACGCTCCGTTGTCTCCTGGAAGTGGGCAGGTCCTTCACGAGGTTGAGGTCGTTTGGTACGCAGCTTCGGTCGCCAAGCCCCGCCTCCATCCACGCGCGGATGTAGAGGAGAAACGGACGAAGAGAGCCGATCTCTTCAACGTCCCTTGCATTCCGCGTTGTCATTTGCCCGTGGGACCGGAACATGCGGATCTTGAGAACGTAGATTGCCTTTGCCATCCAAGGGCGTGGTGGAAGGCTCCGGCTTCTGATCGGTGACGGAGGTTTCCGGTTGAGTAGAAGGAGGGACAGGTTGCACAACTCGCGGTAGGTAGTCCTCTCGGATTTCTTCGAACTGGATCCTCTCTCCATCGCACCGATCGATGCCTCCTTCCACGACGGAAAACGAGATCGATCCTAGGGTCGGACGGACGTGTGATGGCTTCGGGATCTTCATGAGGGAGTAGGGCCATGTTCCCGGAATCGCTTCTTGAACAACTGATCGTGGTCCAAGGATGCCCCATCACCTCCTGGAACGCCAGCGGCCAGGATTAGTTCGATGACGCTTATGGTGGCGGCAGGCAAGGTGAGAAGGTTTCCCCAACTTCTTCTCTAGAAGACGACAGCAACCGGTATGAATTCCTGTTATTGCTGGCGTCGTGTCGAAGAGACATACCGACCACCTTCTCCTTGATACCCCACCGCCGAGAACTTCCACCACCTTTGTAAGCCATCGCTGCTCCCGTTCCCGCTGGGAGAGCTTTGGCATTCCCAAGCAAGCTTCTCTTTTCCAGGGAAAGGACTTGAAACTATGATTGGAAGGGGACGATCTACAAGCTTCCCTTTGTATCCTTCTCCAGTTAAGTCGGGAAGCAATGTACCATCCCAGTGAACAATCAGAGGAGGCTCTCGCATGATGAACCTTGGAAGGAGGTCTTGATGTCCTCCGCAAGCGCCGTCCTGTCATCATGCGGGACGACGAAGTGTTTGCTTCGCGGAAGCAGGCGTTAATCCTGAGCTGGAAGCCACAGCCTGGAGGAGGTGGGTCGCCCTTTCCGGTTCTGAGAGGTTCGTCCTGTCCAGCGGCAGAGACCACTGACGGTGTAACCTTCAGCCGCTTTCTTGGGGGAGCTGCTGGGACCTGCGATGATGTTTCCCCTCGAAACTGGAATTCGCTGCGGACGATGGTCCAGATGACGGTGATGAAGAGTCGGAAGGTCCACCCGTCCGCGAACTTCTCAGCCTTTGCCATCTTCTCCTTCTCGCCCATATCACTTTCCGCCGCCAACTTCTTCATCCGGATCGTTTGCCTTCCTCACAGCTCTTGTCTACTCCGCCCCCATTGCCATTTTCCCGCTCCGTTCGCTGATCCTCAGAAAGGGCTTGGTCCTCTTTGTTCTTCATGGCGACAAAGCATCCTTGTGCGATATGTCGAAGAGGGCGACTGAGCTCGTTCTTGGGAAATGGATTCCCTTTTGCTTGTTGAGTGTCCGTACCCTCTCCTATTAATTTTCAGCTTCTCGTATTTCTTCACTACGGATTCCGACTTGACTTGATGGAAAACGGATCTCATTGTGGGATTCTGGTTTCACCCACAATTCCACGAGTTCAGGACAACAAGCCTCCCGGCCTGCTCTTTGAGCTTACTCCGAATGAGTTACAACCGACGCAGCACTTTTTCTCCAGTGGGCAATTGGCGGCCGGTTGAATTTCTCCAATGGTGAGCCAAAGGAGGAACAGTTCCGTGCTTTTCCGTGTAGAACACGCCATACTCACTCACTCTGGGAATAAAAAAGAATTAAAAACAATTAGAGATAAAATAGAAAAAGAAGAAAAGAGTACTTTTAACACGATCGACAAGCGAACCGAAAGCTCAACTGACGTCCTCCCTCTCTCCCACGACGTCTTCTTCTATCCACCGGATGTAGCAACCCCACCGGATGTAACAACTTCCTTCCTCTGATGGACCCCTAAAAATTTTTTCACATGGAACTGTGGCAAATTGGGCAGGAGTATTTTCTAGTCGGTAAAACAAAATAATCAACAGGCCCAAGAATATTCAAATATTTTGAATTTTTCCCCTTATTGATTTGACCACCCTAATCACCATCACCATCACCACCACCAACCCACCACCACCACCACCATCCCACCACCACCCACCACCATCACCACCACCATCCCACCAATCACCACCATCACCACCACCACCACCACCATCACCACCTCCAACACCACCACCACCACTCACACCACCACCATCACACCACCACCCTCACCACCATCACCACAACACCATCACCACCACCACCACCACCACCACCACCACCACACCACCACCCATATCACCACCACCACCACCACCACCCATCACCACCACCACACCACCATCACCACCACACCACCACATCACATCACCATCACCACCACCATCAACCATCACTATCACCCTCACCACCACACCAACACCATCACCACCACCACCACACCACCAGCACCCATCCCCATCACCATCACCACCATCACCATCACACACATCACATCACCATCACCACCACCACCACCACCATTGTTTCTTTATTTTTTATTTGTTTTTGCTTCTTTATTTCTTTATCTTAGAGTTGCCCGAGAGGCAACGAACAGCGGTAATTTAGCACCTGACCCGTATTATATGGTTAACACCTATCGTGTAGAATTTTTCTTGGGACACACACAAAAATGATAAATAATCAAAAATTATATCGAAAGTATTATGTATCGGGATATGTTGAGTGCTTCACGTGGCGGAGAGGCAATGGAGGCGCCGCCGAGCCTTGTGTGCTTCACTCATCATCGAGTTTACGGGAAAAAATGGGAAAAAGGGGTGCTGAATGGGCGGTGGTTATGAGAGACATGCGAGGAGGAGGATAAATTATTGTATTCTATTGTAATTGTGTTTGATGACCTGTGTGTCTTTTCTGTGTGTGTCCAAAATAAATTTACGATAGCTGTTGGCAAAATCCTTCGTGATCAGGTGTAAATTGTGAACTTCTTCGTTTGCCTCTCGGATTCTAAGATAAGAAAACAAATGGAAAAGCAAAAAAAACGAAAAAAGAAAAAAAGTAAAATTTAATAATGATGTGTAAATCAACCCAGATACGTTTAGTATACGAGATTTGGTGGAGACTAGAGTGTTGTTATTTTACGTACATAAGATAATGGCACCCGATGGAAAACGAAGAATACGATAGTGATGAATTAAGGAAAAATAGATGGAAAGTTAAGGAAGAATGAATAACTTGGTCTATGTTGTGTTAGTTTTTATTGGTATAAACGGCACACGATGTAGTACCTGTATAAGATACTTTATTTTGTACATTATACACTTGTAGATGTTACTGTGGATTATGTTATAAAGAGAGAGAGAGAGAGAGAGGAGAGGAGAGGAGAACTGCTGACTGACTGGATCTGGACGACTGACTGACCTCGAGATAAGATGACAGGACAAACAGATAGATGATAGACAAAAGTCCCTGAGCGCCCGACTTAGGAACAGGCTCAAAAGACACATACAGACAGACAGAGAACGGAAAAGAGACAGACAGACAAACAGAATAGCTGACAAACGACTGGAATGGAAGATGAAAGAGAAAAAAAGGATGAAATATAAAGGATTATTGACGTTGAAACAGTGATCGAAAAGAAAAACTAAAAAAAAAAAGAATGAAAACTATGTATTAAAAAATTGAAACTGAGGGAGGAAAAACAAATTGGGAAGTATACAAAGTGGGAATCTGGATAGAGAGAGAAATCGGCAAAGAAACAGGCAGGTAAAAAATATGGAAAAGGGAAGAAGAGAGAAGAAAAAGAAAGTCAGTGGTGACAAGGGGTGATTTGGGGTTCAGAAATCAAGAGACAGAGAGAGAGACGAGAGAGATTTGAGAGAGAGAGGAGAGAGAGAAGAGAGAGAGAGAGAGAGCGAGAGAGAGAGAGAGAGAGAGACTGGAGATAAGAGAGGAGAGAAGAGACGAGTGATGAGAGAGAGAGAGAGATGATGAGAGGGAGAGGGAGAGAGAGAGAGAAAAAAAAAAAAACCAAGCTAACTGAATGCAAAGGAACAAAAATTCCAAAACGCAATAAAAAAACTAAACCAATATTACAAGAAAAAAAAAAACAGGGAGTAATTTTTTGTAGCACATTTGAAAGGGCAAAAGGAGACTGCCATGAGGAGGAACGTGATGCCAACACATACCCAATATCCTTCTAACGAGGAGGGAGGAGGAGGAGGAGGAGGAGGAGGACGAAAAGGACAGCCGTAAGGAAAGGCCGAACACGGCTTCCGTCGAAATAACCAGTGAGCTGTCAGCCAATTCGAGTGACGTGGTAAGGTCCAATAGCTGCAAGACTTGTCACCCTCTTCCTCCTCTCCTCCTCTCCTTACTTTCTATTTTCCATCTCTTCTCTCTTCCTGCACCCTTCCTCTTCCTCATTCCTATCTTCCATCACTTCTTCCTCCCTTTTTCAAAACCCTCTTCTCCTGCCCATCCTCAAGCTTCTTCGTTTTTCGTCTATGCCCCTTTTTGGTGTCCTGTTATTTACCTATCGCCTCCGTTCTCTGTCTCCTCTTTCTCTGTCTCCTCTTTCTCTGTCTCCTCTTTCTCTGTCTCCTCTTCCTCTGTCTCCTCTTCTTCCTCCTCTTCCATCCACCTCTTAAGTGTTGCTCCCAGTCAAGTGTCACACGGAGATGAATTGTTTGTGTTCGTTCCACTTACTGCTCGTCTCCGTTGATTTAATGGTTGTGTTGGTGTTGGAAGGAGTAGTAGTAGTAGTAGTAGTAGTAGTAGTAGTAGTAGTAGTAGTAGAGAAGGTGGTAGTAGTAGTAGTAGTAGTAGTAGTAGTAGTAGAGAAGGTGGTGATGTTTGTCTTGTGGCAATAACAGTGTTAACATGCCAATAGTTTGACCCGTTACGAAAACACACGCACGCACGCACGCACGCGCGCAAACCCCCCCCCACCCCCCCCACCCACCCAACCCACCCACCCATCCAACCACCCACCCCAACCCACCCACCCACCCCACCCACCCACCCACCCCAACACCCCCCCCCAAAAACAACACACACACACAACAAACACACACACACACCACACACACACACACACACACACACGTAAACAGGGCTGTGGCGCGGTGACGGACACACATAAGTAAATTACGGAGAGGTTTGGCGGTCTGGTCCTAACGCAATCACGGAAGGGAACCCTAGAGGAGCCGCGCTGGGAACTACGCGGAACTCTCTCTAAGGTTGTCAGTGGGGGGCTCTGAGGAGTGGCTGCGGGAGGTGCTGGGGGGGGGATGGAATGGGGAGCGTCGAGAGTGCAGGTGATTGGTGGTAATAAGAAAGGGTTAGGAAAAGGGAATGACTGCAAGGAGTGTGGTTTGGTGAGGTTGGTGTACGGCAGCTGAGAAGAGAGAGATGAGAGAGAAGACAGAGAAGAAGAGAGAGAGAGGAAGAGAGAGAGAGAGAGGAGAGAGTAGAGAGAGAGAGAGATGAGTGAGAGAGGAGAGAGAGAGAGATGGTACTCAAAAGTGAGAGAAATATAAATTGCTATACTACTACTATACATAAAACAATTCATGCCTACCCACTTATATTACACGTATACATCAATTTTTTTTAAAAAAAAATCATCGATTTGTATAACTACATTAAATGCCATTGACCTCAGACATCCAACCTGACTTGACTTGATAGCGGTGACACAAAAAGACGACACGATGTATGTTTCCTTAACCTGACTAATCTTGTTTTATTACGTGAACTGTATGTGAGCTTCGCAGGTTTGATCCATTTAACGCTCAGATCTCTGAAATCTGACTTAGCTCAATGTGACATGGCCTCGGAATGACCTCTGCTGGCCTGACCTGGATCGTAAGGAGGAGGAGGAGGGGCTGGAGTTTGGAAAGTCAAATGTGTACGGTGAGTGATTCCTGAGCTCCGTTGTATTGGAGGTGGAAGTGACCCGTTGGACACAATACCACCATTCTCTCTCCTTCTCTAGGCCAATGCCTCCTATGCTGGGCTGCTGCAACTATATCTACAACTCATGGTGCAACCTTATCCAAGGATCAGATAACCAGTCACCCAAGACTTTGCCAATGCCTCATAAAGCTTAATAACTATGTAACATAACATAGTCTTTTGTATATGCATATCTGCAATGTATTAACAATGTTACTATCTACTGTCTTATCATGGCAATCCTTCCCATGCAACCTGCATGGGGGGTGCGCCCTTTGTCGTATTTGGGGGGGGGGGGGGGGGGGGTACCCTTATTATATATTTATTTGTTGTACATTATTCACAAAAACGTTTTGATCTGATTCTCTCTCTCTCTCTCATCTCTCTCTCCTCCTCTCTCTCCTCTCTCTCTCTCCGGTCTTCTCTCTCCTCTCCTCCTCTCTCTCGTGTCCTCTCATCTCTCTCTCTCTCTTCCCCTCATCTCTCTCCTCTCTCTGTGTCTCTCTCTCTCTCTTCTCTCCTCGTCTCTCTCTACTCTCTCTCGGTCTTCTCTCTCTCTCTCTCTCTCTCTCTGAAGTCCTCTCTCTCATGCAAATCTCTCTGCTCTTTTCGTCTCTCTCTCTCTCTCTCTCACACACATAAAAAACACACATGAAAAAAAAATTGTGCCCCTCTCGTTCCATTATTTACATCCGTCAGTCTTTCCTCTTCCTCTTCCGCCTTCCTGCTCTTTGAACCCTCCCTTCCTCCCTTCTCTCCCTTCCCTCCCTTCCCTCCCTCCCTTCCCTCCCTTCCCTCCCTTCCCTCACTTCCCTTCCCCTCCTGCACAGGTTAGGCGACCCTCCCTCCCTCCTCCACCTTCCTCTTCCCCCTATCTCCAATTAACTGGTAGGAGGTTCCGTGAAGGTTAAACTACGAACCTCCAAGTGGGCCCGCCCTTCACCTCCTATAGGTTCCCGGCGCGCCGCAAGAGTCCTTCAGGGCGTGAGTGGTTGCCTCAGCCCGCAACCAAGGTCCACACGAGAGCACAGACAAATAATCCTTACGGTAATAGGCATGGGGGGGAGGGGAAAAGGGGGGGAAGGGTGGAAAAGAAGAGTGGATTCAACGTACCACTGTAAGCATGATGACTGTCTTTCTTCCCCTCCTCGTACAGATCGTTATCCTTTTTTATCATCTTCCCTCCCCTCTTTTTTTTGTGCGTATGTGTGTGTGTATGTGTCAGAGGTGGGCACTTCCGCAAACACTTCCGCAAATTGCGAAGGTCCGATTCGTTTTGCTGAGTGCGGAGTGTAAGGATGTTTGCGGAAGTTACTTCCGCAACCAATGGGCGTATCGTAGACATGTTGTGCATGTCCCGGGGGTTTTACTTCCTGGAGGGGGCCCCCCTCTAAATTTTGCGAGGTGTTTTGGTGGGGGTGGGAGAGTGAGGCCGAGCGAAGCGAGGCGCCAACCAGCTGGGGATTTCGGGAAATTTTTGGAAAATTAAACCATTTTGGTGCATTTTAATGACACTTTCCTTGAGACTTCTTTCAATGCCCATTAAATCCTTTTTACATCCGAATTAAGAAGGCCCTAATGATGGTACTCAAAGATACAGACAAATTCAAACACACAACCCCAAAGGTTTAAAGGCGCAAGTTTGTAGAGGATCACAGGAGTTTTGTGTTGGATTGAGTGATGCATTTGGGGGCCCCCCCTCACTTGGGGGCCCGGGGGTGTGCGATTTCAAACAGTCCCGCCCCCCCCCCCCCCCCTAGCTACGCACCACTGCTGGTGACCACTGAACCACATGTTCGACAATATTATTGTTAAAGGTGTTTGTGTGTGCGTGTGCGTAAAGGGCGTGTGCGTGTGGGGCGGCGTGTGCAAGTGTGCGCGTACGCGTGTGCGCGTGTGCAAGTGTGCTCATACGCGTGCGCGCGTGCGTGTGCGCGTGTGCGTGTTTCGTCAGGCACTCACTTCTTCATTAAGAAACATAAAACCTTGGGATTGATGCGATTGGAATGATGTGTTAAAGATGAGGGAGGGCAGGAGGAAGTAAAGATTGGAGGAACCATAGAAGGCAAAGATGGAGGCGGACATGCGAGAGAAAAAGAAAATGGAAGCGGAGCAAAGGAGGAAGAGCTAAAGTGATGTGGGAACGAGTGTAACAAGAGAGGAAGAATAAGAGAAGGGAAGGGAAAGAAAAAACATGGTAGGGAAGGAGGGGAAAATATGAAGAAGAAGTGGAAGAAATGGATAAATGGATCCATCAGACATTAGAGTGCGATTTGGAAGGGATTTAGAGAATATAGCTCCATTCTCTCTCTCTGCGTCTCTCTCGTCTCAATCATCTCTCGGGTCTCATCTCTCATCTCTCTCTCTCCTCTCTCTCTCATCTGCGCTGCTCCGGAGTCGTCTCCTCTCTCACTCTTGTCTCTCTCTCTCATCTCTCGCTCTTTCTCTCTCTCTCTCTTTCTCTCTCTCTCTCTCTCTTTCTGTCGTGTCTCCTCTCTCGGTTTTTTTCTCTTTGAGCTTCCCTGAATTTTTATTCCCTTGCTTTCCCTTTTCTTTGCCGTCTCCTCCTCCTCCTCCTCATCCTCCTCTCCTCCTCCTCCTCCTCCTCCTCCTTCCTCCTGCCTTCCATCGTAGAATCGTGGGAATTGATAGAAACGCTTTAAGATCATAAAAGGTTTTGATGTCATTAATCAAGAGAACCTATTCGAAGCTTTTAACTCAAGTGACAACCAGAAATCTGATGTTTTAAAAACTAAACGGTCAACGTGCATCACCGATCTCCGTAAAAATTATTTCAATGTTAGAGTCGTTGAGTAGCGATGGAACAAGTTTACCAGCAAAATGTTGTCGAGCCAGCACAATTAACTACATTCAAAAACAGACTTGACGCGCGACTGTTAAAGTAAATGGGTATTGATAGTGCGAATTCGTAATCTAGTCCCCCCGTAATCGGGGGGGGGGGAAATTAGTTGTAGTGGTAGTTTAGTTAGTATTTTTCATATCCGTTTCTTCTGCACTATGAGACTTCCTGTTCCTATTCTCTTTAGGGACATGGTATCATTTTCCCAACTGTTTTTTCTACAAGTATTGATATTAGTTAATTATGTATCAGCAGATACCCTCGCTATGGACCAATAGTTCTCCTGGTGTCTGTTTATTCCTATGTAATCGTATGTAAATCCTCTTCCTCTTCCTTCCCTCCTCCTCTTCTCTTCCTTCGCCCTCCTCCTCTTCCTCTTCCTCTTCCTTCCTCTTCCTCCTCTTCCTCTTCCTTCCCCTCGCTCTTTCCTCTTCCTTTCCTCTCCTCCTCTTCCTCTTGTCCTTCCCTCCTCCTCCTCCTCTTTCCTTCCCCTCCTCCTCTTCTTTTCCCCTCTCCTCTACTCTTCCTTCCTCTCCTCCTCTTCTTTCTTTCCTCCTCCTCTTCCTCTTCCTGGGTCCCGCCTCTCTTGCCTCTTCCTTGTCACCCCTCCTCCCTCTTTCTCTTCCTTCCTCTCCTGCCTCTTCCTCTTCCTTCCCACACTCCTCCTCTCTCTTCCTTCCATCTCCTCCTCTTCTCTTCCTTCCCCTCCTCCTCTTTCCTTTTCCGTCCTCTCCTCCTCTTCCCTCTTCTTCCTCTCTCTTCATTAGCCACTTCTTGTCTTCCTATTCTCTTCATGTGTTTTACTATTACGCTCTCCGACCTCTCACACAATGCGATGGGTGTATAGTGGTGAGCATAGCTGCCGTCCCAGCATTGACCCGGGGTTCGATTCCCGGCCATCGCAAGATCACTTGATGAAGTTTTTTTTAACATTAACAGGCAACCTTGTGCATTAGTAAGAGAGAGAGAGAGAGAGAGGAGAGAGAGAGAGAGAGAGAGACAGAGAGAGAGAGAGAGAGAGAGAGAGAGAGAGCAGAGAGAGAGAGAGAGAGAATAATGTCATGCGGTTCAAGTATGATTTACTTTCTTAACACTTCATTAATTCCTCCTCCTCCTCCTCCTCCTCCTCCTCCGTCCTCTCCTCCTCCTCTCCTCTGTTGGTGTCCATTGTCACTGTCCACTGTTTTATCTCGGAATAATATTTTTATCTCGCGGGCCTCTGAACTTACTCTCATTGTGCGTAAAATGATTGAGGAGTCGCGTCTACACAACCCTCCCACACGTCTCGACAGCCGCCAAGTAAACGGTCACTACTACAACTTTTGACCTGTGACGGGGGGCTGTGGTTCAGTAAGGACCTGTCAGTTAGTGACCACCATCGGGATTTTATATCCATGTGGTCACTGCTGCGGGGCATTGAGTGCACGGCGTCCTCTGGAAAGTGGCCACTACCGCAGTTGGATTGAAAACGGAGCTGGGGCCTGATTGACCTGCTGCCTCCCAAGAAAGCGCCAGGCAAGTCTGCCGCACCACCCCTGACTTCCACACTGAGGCCTACACCAACACTACATTAGAACCTCATGAACATACACAGATAGCCCCGATTTAACGGTTTACACTACGCTCTCGCCTGTGACGGGCTGTGGGGGGGTTTTTCCAAAAGTTAGGGTCCTGACAGTTATGACCACCATCGGGATTTAAGTACCAGGGTGGTCACTGCTCGGGCGGCAAGGCAAAAAAGGGCATTGAAGTGTAACGTCGTCCTACTGGAAAGTACACATCCAGCAAGTGGATTGAACGGGCCTGGGGTGCCTGAATTGACGGCTGCCATCCAGGGAGAAAGCGCCAGGCAGGGGCTGCCGCACCACCCCTTGAACCTACACACTTGTGTTTCACCATTACCAAACACACATAACATGACTATCCTATCAAGCACTAAACCTACCCCACAAACTAGGAGTAGTTTCCCATAGATTACATCTTTCAACTCGTTTCCTCACAAATTCCATGCAGTTTTTTCTATATTGCATGGTATCACTTCTTTCCGTGCCAGCTTCGGCTGGCGGATGTGTGGAGTGGGGAGTACGCCTATCTAACTTCCTATCCTTTTCTCGTCTTCTTTATATAGTTCGTGGTGGGTGTGGTTAGAGAGCAAACAGTCTTGTAAGACCTATCGTGTCTTTGGCTGTTATGTGTGTTCCTTTGATATTTTCCTTTATATATTCCGCCTCCTCCTCCTCCTCCGTATGAACTTCCATGTTCCTAATCCTCTTATGGGACAAAAATGGTATCATTTTCCAACTGCTTTCTTACAAGTAGTTGATATTGTATTAGTATGTAAGTTCAGGCAGATACCCTCGCTATGGACCAATAGTGAGTCTCCTGGAAGTCTGTTATTCCTATGTATCCTCCTCCCTCCTCGTCCTCTTCCTCTTCTCTCCCTCTTCCTCTCCCTCTTCCTCTTCCTCTTCTTCCTCCTCCTACCTCCTCTCCTGTCCTCCTCCTCCTCCTCCTCCCTCCTCCGTCCTCCTGCCAACTCATACAAACGACTTAAACACGCTAAAAACGAATGGTCAACAACATGGGCAAATGAATTTCAACCTTGACAAATTTGCCCAATGTTATCGGTAATAAACAACCCCCATGAAAGTTACGTGATGAACGATTTCCAACTAACAAGTGTTGATAAAGAAAAGTTAGGCGTTATAATCTCTCGTAAAGATCTCATACACCGTCAATAAGCCAAATTATAGTGAGGTAAATATAAAAACTGCAATAAAATTGGTTGGCTTTATTGGACTAACTTTCAGTTTCAAATCTGAAAAAGTTATACTCACTCTTTTTAACTCGCTTGTTCGCCCCCATCTAGAATACTGTGTGCAGTTCTGGTCACCTTATTATAAAAAGGACATAGATAAACTAGAAAAAATACAGCGCAGAGTAACCAAAATGATACCTAGATTGCGTAATAAATCGTACGAAAATCGGCTCAAAGAACTTAACTTATTCCCACAAACAAACGAAGGATAAGAGGTGACCTCATCGAAGTCTTTAAAATCTTCAATGGATTTACGAACGTAGTCCCAGAAAATCTTTTCACGCTAGACCGGTCAAGCTCAACTAGAAACAACGGATTTAAAATAAGCAGGAAACGGTTTGTAACGAACGAAGCAAAGTACTTCTTCACAAACCGTGTTGTAAACGTATGGAATGGGCTGCCGTCAGACGTAGTAAACTCAAATACAATAGAATCATTTAAAAATCGCCTCGATAAATATTTCATATCAAATCCCCGGTTGTCACTGTTTATCTCGGAATAATAAATTTATCTCGCGGGCCTCTGATACTTACTCTCATTGCGTAAAATGATTGCGAGTCGCGTCTACACAACCCCTCCCACACGTCTCAGACAGCCCCGAGTAAACGGTCACTACTACAACTTTTGACCTGTGACGGGCTGTGGTTCAGTAAGGGCCCTGTCAGTTAGTGACCACCATCGGGATTTATATACCAGGGGTCACTGCTGCAGGGGGCATTGAAGTGCACGGCGTCCTACTTGGAAAGTGCACTACCGCAGTGGATTGAACGGAGCTGGGGCCTGATTGACTGCTGCCTCCCAAGAAAGCGCCAGGCAAGGCTGCCGCACCACCCTTGAACTTCCACACTGAGCCTACACCAACACTACATTAGACCTCATAACACACACAGATAGCCCCGAGTTAACGGTTTAGCCACTACTACTCTCGACCTGTGCGGGGCTGTGGTTCAGTTAGGGTCTGGACAGTAGTGGACCACCATCGTGATTTAGGTACCAGGGTCACTGCTGTCGGTGAGGCATTGAAAGTGTAACTGCGTCCTACATGGAAATTACACAGTCCGCAGTGGATGAACGGAGCCTGGGGCCTGATTGACTGCTGCTGCATGTCCCAAGAAAGCGCCAGGCAAGGCTGCCGCACCACCCTTGAACCTCCACACTGTGTTTCACAACCATTCAAAACACACATAATATTGACCCTATCTATCAAGCACTAAACTACCGCCACAACCGAGTGATTAGTTTAGCCCTAGATTACAGCTTTTCAACTTTCCTCACAAATTTCCATGCGTTTTCTATATTGGCTGGTATCACTTCTTTTCCGCCAGCTTCGCTGGAGGGATGGGTTGGGTGGGGAGGAGGCCTTCTACTCCATCCTTTCTCTTCTTATTAATCTAGTTAGTGTAGTGTAGTTAAAGCAAACAGTCTTGTAAGGACCTATCGGTCTGTTGCTGTTTGTGTTTCCTTTGTATTCCTTTGTATTCCTTTGTATTCCTCCTCCTCCTCTTCCATCTTCAGACGACATTATCACCAGTCATATTTAGGTATTAAAGAGAATAGTAATGATAGATGAGAGAGAGAGAGAGAGAGAGAGAGAGAGAGAGAGAGAGAGAGAGAGAGAGAGAGAGAGAGAGAGAGAGAGAAGGAAGATAATACCAGTAGGAAGAAAGAGAGGAATGAGTTAGAGAGGGAAGGAAGAAGGGAATCCGATGCTGTTTATAAGTGCGATTCGATCTGGTCTAAAGAGTGTTGGATCGCCTTGTTGAGGAATGCGAGTGTGTGGTGGCGCCGTGCCCTTTGCTGCAAGTACTAAGGGCGCCACGCAAAGGTCATCTCCTCCTCCTCCTCCTCCTCCTCCTCTTGTTCCTCTTCCTCCACTGTGGTCTGCTTCTCATTTTTTGCTTTATCCTCCTCCTCCTCCTCCTCCTCCTCCTCCTCCTCCTCTTCTTCTTCTTCCTCCACTGTGGTCTGCTTCTCATTTTTGCTTTATCCTCCTCCTCCTCCTCTTCCTCCTCTTCTTCCTCCCCCCTCTGTGAAGCGTTATTCTGCTCCTCTTCTTCCCTTTCTTCCTCCTCCTCTTCTTCCTCCTCCTCCTCCTCCTCCTCCTCCTCCTCCTCCTCCTCCTCCTCCTCCTCCTCCTCTGTGGTCTGTTTCTCATTTTTACGGTTATGCTCTCCTCTTCCTCTTCTTCCTCTTCTCTGTGTGTCTGCTTCTCAATTTAACGTTATTCTCCTCCTCCTCTTCCTCCTCTTTCTTTACCTGCGTTATCCTATTCTCCTATCTACAGTTTCCTCTTTATTCTCTCTTCCTCGCCGCTGTCCTAATCTCCCCTGTCCTAATCTTCCTCCTCCTCTTCCTCCTTCTTGGTAACGTTATCAGCATATTCTTCTTTCTTTCTCTTCATTCCAAACTCAATAAATTATTCACTACCGTCTCTCTCTCTCTCTCTCTCCTCGTCTCTCATCGTCTCATCTCATCTCTCTCGTCTCTCTCTTCCTCTCTCTCTCTCTCTCTCCTCTCTCGCTCACTTCCTCGCACCGTATCTCCTATCCTTCCCTCCCTCCCTTCCATCTTCCTCTCCTTCCATCCCTCCTTCCTTCCTTCCTTCCTCTCTCTCTCTCTCTCTCTCTCTCTCTTCTCATCTCTCCTCGTCGTTTCTTTCTCTCGATCTCTCTCTTCCTTTGTCACGGAACCAGACAATGACCTTGCAATGGAGGAAGAGAAGAAGAAAATATATACAAGAGAAGAGAGAAACTAAAGAATGAATGCAGTTGTGATGATTCTGATAGGGTAAAAAAAAAGGAAGAAGAGGAAGAAAGAGGAAGAGGAGGAAGAAAGAGGAAGAGGATTAGAGAAGTTGCAGTTTAAGCCCTTCACGCCTAGATCTTTCCTTTACTCGTATATAAAATCATCTGTTGTTAGCCATTAAATTACGAAAACTAACTGAATATACCAAATTAGCTAGTCGACAAGGATACTAAACAGGTCATATCTATAAAATATTGCTAATATTAACTAAACATCGTCGAATGGTAGCTGAATTACAATGGAAATTACGTTCTGGGCCTCAAGGGGTTAAGGAAGATTTCTAAACTGAAAGAATAATGAAGAGGGACCAAAAATAATTCATAGATTTCATGATGTCATTTTAAAGGAGGACGAAGGAGGAAGAGGAGGAAGTTATGAGTGGTATTAAGATATTGATGTGGAAAAACAATATGATTACCTCTGCTTCTACCTGGGTGTATTGACTTTGTCCATTGATTATTGAGAGAGAGAGAGAGAGAGAGAGAGAGAGAGAGAGAGAAGGATAGGGGAGAGAGAGAGAGAGAGAGAGAGAGAGAGAGAGAGAGAGGAGAGACAGAGGAAGGAAGGAGGATGGGAGGAGAAGGAAGAAGATACGGTGCGAGAGAGAGAGAGAGAGAGAGAGAGAGAGAGAGAAGAGGAGGAGAGAGAGAGAGGAGAGTGAGAGAGGAGAGAGAGAGAAAAAAAAGAGGAAGGAAGGGGGATGGGAGGAAGAGGAATAGATACCTGGCGGAGAGAGAGAGAGAGAGAGAGAGAGAGAGAGTAGAGAGAGAGAGAGATAGAGAGAGAGAGAGGATCAGAACATTATTTATTGGCATATCAAGAGAGGAAAGGAAAGCGAGTGGAGAAGAATGATAAAAGAAAGAGATTAATAAAAAATGAGGACAACACTGATGATTAAAAAGAAAAAGAAATAAATAAATAAATTGAACGAATAGAAGAGATGAATAAGAGAAGCAGACCGACAGAAACGAGGTAGGAGGAGGGAGGAGTTAGATGAGGAGGAGGACAGGAGGAGGAAGAAAGTGGAGGGAGAACATAGATGAGGACAGAGAAAGAGGAGTAGGATGGAGTGAGGAGGCAAGTGGGAGGAGAAAGTGAGGAGGAGGAAAGTGGAGGAATGAAAATAAGATAGACAGGAGAAAGAAGAAAGAGGAGAGGAGGCGGCTGAGGTGAAGGAGAGGAGGGAGAGGAAAGTTGAGCGGAAGATAAAAATAAGATGAGACAGAGAAAGAGGAGAAGGAGGAGGAGGAGGAAAGTGGAGGAGGAGGAAAGTGGAGGGAAGAAAATAAGATGAGACAGAGAAAGAGAAAGAGGAGGAGGAGGAGGAGGAGGAGGATTGAGGAGGAGGAGAAGAAAGGGAGGAGGAGGAGGAGGAGCAGGATGGGAGGAGGAAAGTGTATGGAAGAAAAATAAGATGAGACAGAGAAAGAGGGAGTAGTGGAGGAGAGAGGAGGAAAGGAAGGTGGAGGGGACATAATTATAGGGCGGTTGCAAGGAGATTGCAGATAAGATAGGTAGGGAGCGAGGAGGAGGAAGAAAGTGGATGAAAAAAGATAAGATGAGAGTCAGAAACAGGAGGTGGAGGAGTATGTCGCCTGTGGATGAATTCAGGCTTAGATGGATGTTGTGAGTATGGAGCGGCGGATGACTTGCCGCCCCTGATGTTTGTTGACTGGTGCTTGAACGAGTGAAGGGCGGGCGGGCGCGTCGCTGACGAAGGGCATGCTGACGGGCGGTTGGCCGCAAAAATCGGTTTTCCGCCAGCCCGAAAATGTGCCGCGGGAGGAGGAGGTAATAGAAGAAATATAATGAGGGAAAGGGGGAGAAAAAAGAAAAGTAGAGAGGACGAAAAAGAGATGGAAGAGGTGAAGAAGGCAATGAAGATGGCAACGGGAGGAGGAGGTGGGTGATTACAAAGGATTACAAAGGAAACACAAACAGCAACTTACCATTAGATGGAGGGTTCCTTGACATGGCTGTTTATTTTAACTACTGACATACTGACACCTAACACTAACTAAGATAATAAGAGCATGAAAGGATAAGGAAAAGTGAGAAAGGCAGTCCTCTGAGGGCTAAGATCGCGCTGGAATTTGGTGCCTCCCCCACACGACCACCCATCCCTAACAGCCGAAGCTGGCCGGAAATGAAGTGATACCATGCAGTATAGAAAAACTGCATGGAATTTGTGAGGAAAGTTGAAAGCTGTAATCTATGGCTAACTACTACTATGTTTGTGGGGGTAGGTTTAGTGCTTGATAATAGGGTCATGTTAATAGAGGAGGAGGAGGATTACAAAGGATTACAAAGGAAACACAAATAGCAACAGACCAATAGGCCCTTGGCTGTTTGATTGTTTGATTTGTTTGAAGGAGGAGGAGGAGGAGGGAAAAGAAGATCAAGAACAAGAACGAGGTGGGAAATTGGTAGAAAAATTAAAAGAAAAGTAGGAATACGAGAAAGAGATGGTGGAAGAGAAGAAAATTATGAAGGAAAGAAGAAAATTAGAAGAGTAGGAGGAGGAGGAGGATAAAAATATTGCAGGAGGAAGAGAAGATGATGATGAAGAAAAGGAGAAGTAAAAGGAAGAATATGAGAAGAGGAAGAAGGAAAATAAAAAGGAGGCAGGAGGATGCTGATGAGAAAAGAAAGGGAAGGAAGTAGGAAGAAAAGTAGGAGGAGGAGTTGCAATGTGCCGCTTGAGGAGGAAGAAATAGGAGGGAAAGGGGGTAAAAAGAGAAGTAGGAAGACGAAGAAGAGATGGAGGAGGAGGAGAAGAAAAAGAGGATGATGATAAAGGAAGAAAGAAGGAAGAAGTACTGTAGAAGGAAGAAAAATAGAGTAGCGAAAGGAAGGTATAGGAGGAACAGTAACAGGATGATGAGACTAATAATAAGGAGGCCGGTGGATAGAAATAGGAGGAAATAGGATAGGAAGAATAGGAAGAGAAGGAGTTCGTGATAGAGGAGTAATCAGTGTTGACAACGGTGGTGGTGTTAACTGTTTAATTACTGGTGTGTGGTAATTATTGTGATTTCTTGCTCGGTAATTGGCAACACTGTTTAATGAAAGGGCAGACACGAGAGAGAGAGAGAGAGAGAGAGAGAGAGAGAGAGAGAGAGAGAGAGAGAGAGAGAGAGAGAGAGAGAGAGAGAGAGAGAGAGAGATGGAAGAAACACAATACTATTAGAAGTACTGGAGAGGTGGTGAGGTCTGTGTTCGAGAAAACCACAATACTTAAGTTTGAGTCGTTGTGTATGTGTGTGTGGTGTGTGTGTGTGTGTGTGTGTGGTTGTGTGTGTGTTGTGTGTGTGTGTGTGTGTGTGTGTGTGTGGGTGTGTGTGTTGTGTGTGGGTGGGGTGGTGTGTGTGATGTCCTTGAGGTGGTGGTGTTGGTGGTGTATGTAGTAATGCAAAAAATATGTGGTAGTGAAAAATGATGAACGTGGTGATGGTGGTGGTGAGTGATTGATGACTCAGACTGTGGTGGTGCTAATAGTGGTGTTGGTGGTGTTGAGCTGTGGTAATGGTGGTGAAGATAGTGGTGGTGATGGTGGTAGTGTAGATAGTGGTGGTGGTGGCTGTGGTGGTGGTGGTGGTGGTGTTGAGTGGTGGTGGTGGTGGTGGTGTGTAGATAGTAGTGGTGATTTATGATGGTAGTGTAGATAGTGGTGGTGGTGGTGAAAGATTGTGGTTGTGATGGTGGTGGTGAAGATAGTGGTGGTGTGGTAGAGAGTTGTAGTAATGGTGGTGTAGATAGTAGTGGTGGTGATGGTGGTGGTGGTGAAGATAGTAGTGGTGGTGATGGTGGTGGTGGTGATGGTAATGGTGGTGAAGATAGTAGTGGTGGTGGTGGTGAAGATAGTAGTGGTGGTGATGGTGGTGGTGGTGAAGATAGTAGTGGTGGTGATGGTGGTGGTGGTGATGGTAATGGTGGTAAAGATAGTAGTGGCGGTGATGGTAGTGGTGGTGATGGTAATGGTTGTGAAGATAGTAATGGTGGTGATGGTAATGGTTGTGAAGATAGTAGTGGTGGTGTTGATGGTAGTGGTGGTGATGGTGGTAGTGGTGAAGATAGTAGTGGTGGTGATGGTAATGGTTGTGAAGATAGTAGTGGTGGTGTTGATGGTAGTGGTGGTGATGGTGGTAGTGGTGAAGATAGTAGTGGTGGTGATGGAGGTGGTGTGGTAGAGCTGTGGTAATGGCGCGAAATATCACCACTAAGGACTTGTCACTCACATGAAATTGTCGTAAAGGCAAGATTGCACCCTAGCTCTCTCCTCCTCCTCCTCCTCCTCCTCCTCCTCCTCCTCCTCCTCCTCCTCCTCCTCCTTCTCCTCCTCTTTTCTTCGTGATGATAACAGCAGTATCATTATTCCTACTTTCTTCTAATCTATTTTGTCTTGGTTTCAGTCTCCTCCTCTCCCATCTTCTTCATCATCTCCTCCTCCTCCTCCTCCTCCTCCTCCCTCCTCCTCCTCCTCCTTCCTCCTCCTCTTTTCTTCGTGAGTAGTAACAGCAGTATCATTATTCCTACTTTCTTCTAATCTACTTTTGTCTTGGTTTCAGTCTCCTCCTCTCCCATCTTCTTCATCATCTCCTCCTCCTCCTCCTCCTCCTCGTCCTCCTCCTCCTACCTCCTCCTCCTCCTCCTCTCCTCCCTCCTCTTTTCTTCGTGATGATAACAGCAGTATCATTATTCCTACTTTCTTCTAATCTATTTTGTCTTGGTTTCAGTCTCCTCTCCCATCTTCTTCATCATCTCCTCCTCCTCCTCCTCCTCCTCCTCCTCCTCCTCCTCCTCCTCCTCCTCCTCCTCCTCCTCTTTTCTTCGTGGAGATAGTAACAGTAGTATCATTATTCCTACTCTCTTCTAATCTACCTTGTCTTGGTTTGAGTCTCCTCCTCTCCCATCATCATCATCATCTTCCTCTCCTCCTCCTCGTTCTTTCACTAGAGGTGGTTGTAAATGTATCTATCTCTATTCCTACTCTCTTCTAATCTACCTTGTCTTGGTTACAGTCTCCTCCTCTGCCATTATCATCACCTTTCTCTTCTCCTTCTTTATTTTCTAGAGGTGGTTGTGAAAGGACTTATTTCTATTAGTTTACTTATATTTCATGTATTATTTCGTCTTGTGTTCCAGCCCCTTGATCTCCACCGCCACCTCTGTTTTGTATTGCCACGCTAAACACGTCCAGTCACGCCTCCCTCAAACAATGAAATATTACCCTTTTGATTGTCACGTTACTTAGCGGTACAACAGGAAACACAACAGCTCCAGTGGCCGGGATTTCCTCCTCCTCCTCCTCCTCCTCCCCTCCTCCTCCTCCTCCTCCTCTGTCTTTTCTTGCTAACAATGGGTTGATAAAACGAAGCAAAAACCTTGATAATAACAGTTTTCATGCGGCATTCGGCTACTAGGTGGTGGTGCTGCCGTCACAACTCACCAGGTGGCAGTTTAGTCGAAACATTGACAATAGAGGGCGTACTTCAGTGGCGTAGCTACGGGGGGGGCACGTGCCCCCTCATGAGAATATGGTGGCCCCCCACTGGCCATGGCTGCCGTAATCTGTATAATGCTCTAATACCCACCACTGATCTGATCTTAGAATGTACCCTTATACCTTTCTATGTGGCATCAGAGTGGCCCCTGAGCTCCGCTTGCCTAGTGCCCCCCAGGTGCCCCTCCTATACTCAGTTGTGCCCCCCGATTCATATATAGATGCCTAGCTACGCCACTGGCCTACTTCCTGCATCTTTAGTTACATGTTTCGATGATAGATGGCGGGTCCTTCTCTAA
>JACEEZ010004352.1:32500-35000 GCA_016584305.1 Chionoecetes opilio | reverse complement strand
AGGGGGACCGTAACCGTCCTCATTGGTCAGTGGAAAATCTCCGGGAGCGAGCGGGGATCGAACGCTCGACCACAGAATGACCAGTGTAACGCTAATCCACTTGACCACTTAGCCGATGTGTGTGCCTGCGCGCGGAACTGGTTGGATTCATTGGTTCTCTCTTTCTCTTACTTTTATTTCGCATCGATTACCTTAACCTTGACCAAGAAGACCGGACTTACCTGTGTGTGTGTGTGTGTGTGTGTGTGTGCGTATGTGTGTGTGCCAGGTGGTGTGTGCGCCAGACAGTGAGAGTATAACGGGGAAAACTCTCTCTCTCTCTCTCTCTCGATCTCTCGTCTCCTCTCTCTCCTCTCTCTCTCTCTCTCTCTCTCTCTCTCTCTCCTCTCTCTCTCTCTCTCTCCTCTCTCTCTCTCTCTCTCAGTTGTCTGACATCATTCATCTTCATTATCTGGTTTACTTATGTTGTTGGTATTGTTCCTCTTCATTTAATCTTCCTCCTCTTCCTCCTGGTCTTATTTGCCTTTGCTTTCGTCCCCCTCCCAAGCACCGCCACAACACCGGTGCTCGCCAGGTGTGTGTGTGTCTGTCTGTGTGTGTACGTGTGTGTGTGTGTGTGTGTTATTCCAGCTGGCGCTAATAACGGGTCACCTCGAGCTGCTTTGTTATTCGCACACACACACACGCACACACACACACACACACACACACAACACACACACACACACACACACACACACGCACACACACACACAGTTATTCCTGATGTCTTTACTTCCTTCCTTGTCTTATTATTCAGTTTTTCTTCTATTTTCCCTTCCTATTCGTCTTCCTCCAAGTGTCAGGGCGGCAAAAGCTTCCTAGGGGTCCAAACAGTCTCATTATACTAGGGGTGGACACTCATGAGGCACACGTCATAGGCAATGTTAACAGTAAGCCTGCGTGGAACCAGTGCGTCACAAGGGGGGGTTACAGAGGGCTCAGCCTCCCCTTATTGAATTCTTACCCCCCCCCCCCCCACAAAAAACGATAGCTTTGAATATTGAAACAATCAAGAACTTCCATGAATCTGCTAATTCTAAATCAAGCCAATGATGAATGGTACATTTTTATATGCAATTCAATTATTTTTAAAAATCAGGGAAATTTAATAATTTAATGTAATTTAAATGTATTTGATAATTTGAATTTTAGCGTAATTAATCAGGGAAATTACGAAGTAATTATAATATATTTACCAGACAGGTATCGGGCGCCGAGCCCAGGCCCCAAAACTTCAAACTTTGTTGACGCCACGGCGTGAAACTCGGCGGCAGCTTACTTACTTACCTTACTCATAGTGCGGCAGCCCGACGTGAGGTGGCAGCAGGGGTGTAGATTTTTTAGATTTAAAAAAAAAAAAAAAAAAAATCCGGTTTATGTGATTTAAATCGGATTTATTTGATTTAAATCGATTTTTTATTTGTTATTAATTTGATGTTCTACATGACATCTAACTACTAAAGGATATTTTTTAGCATATTATAACGAAAAAGAGATAAAATAGATAAATTAAAAATGCCTATAACATGAATATAACCTATAATGCATATAACCGTACACTCAAAACTGGTGCAGCGCCTCGGCACAGAGAAGGCAGCAACACTTGTTTTCCTTTTGAAGTCCATAAATAAACACACTCCTCCTCATAATCACGACGATGCTTAAATTCTGTGTTGGGTCTAACCCATTAAATTAAATGGAGTTTGTTTATTATAATAATGCAGTGACAAGGTACTTTCTTTTAGCTAACTCTGGATAGTAAACATTAGGAAAAAGGAATTTGTACTATTATGGGTAATTAAAAATTCATCTATACTTTTTCTTAATAATGCTAATTCCACTATACACTATACATTGATATAAATATAAATGTTATTTCATTGTTGTTGTAGTAATAATTACTTTGCCGGTTGAACAAGAGAATAATATCTTTTTGTTTGATAATATAATCATAATGCACATTAAACTTTGGTTAATATCACTGGCTTTTTATAAACAAAAGTAACATGCACATTCAACTTTTGGTTATAGTAGTGTGGCTTTTTGTACAGTACAACAAAATATATATATAATTGAGAAGAAAATATTTCTGCTGTGAAAACTGCCACATGACATTTTGGTATCTAAAAGTGCCACAGTGGATTCCCCGCACCACTCATTGTGTCTCATTATGATATAATTATACTACAGTGATAAAATTGGTGTTCATAAAGCCCATTTGCTTAATTTTCCTGCTGTCCACTCTCGTTTTCAAATAATGATAAGGTTATGATTTAAATCAGTGATTTTTTTTTTTTTAATCATTTGATTTAAATCATGATTTAAATCAGTGATTAAAATCAACTTGATTTAAATCAAACAACCCTGGATGGCAGAGATATGTAACAGTGTACATGCGGCATTCGGCTGACGGGGTGCCCTCCTCCATTACTTCACAACGCTACCACCAGATGGCAGC
>JACEEZ010004352.1:12500-17500 GCA_016584305.1 Chionoecetes opilio | reverse complement strand
GAGTAAGGGAGGGGAGAGAAAGAGAAGAGGAGAGAAAGAGGGGAGAGAGATACGTGAGAATTATTTAAGGGAGGAGGGACGAGGGGAGTTGACGAGTGAGTATGGAAGGGGGGGGGTGAGGGGAGGAGAGGAGAGAGGGAGGGAGGGAGGAAGAGAGGAGGAAGGAGAGAAAAAAGAAGACGGACAAGGAAAAGGAAGGAGAGGAGAGAAAGAGAAGGGAGAGGAAAAGAGCAATGGAATGGATATGGTTAATATCTTCTTCCTCTTCCTCTTCCTCTTCCTCTTCCTCTTCCTCTTCCTCCCTCTCCTTCTCCTCCTCTTCCTCCTTCTCCTCCTCCTCTCCTCCTCCTCCTCCTCCTCCTCAATATACACGTCCTTGGTAGGCCGCACGCACCCACGCCGCACCGCCGCACCGCACGCCCGCACTACTGCCGCGCCGCACTTGGAATTATGGCCGCCGCGTTCAATTTGGGTCGCCCTGTTCGTTAAAAGATCAAGCCAAATTGGAAACAGTGCAAAGAAGAAAGAGCAACCAACAAATTCCATCTGCTGCGGAATTCATCTATGAAGAGAGGACTAGCGGGGAAACTTAATATGTTTTCCTTAAAGGATCGTAGAATCCGTGGGACTTGATAGAAACCTTTAAGATCTTAAAAGGTTTGATGTCATTAATCAACCCCAACCGATGAACCCTATTCTTATTTTTGCTTTCAAACTCAAGTGACAACAGAAATAATGGTTTATTTTAAACTAAACGGTCAACGTTGCATCACGATGCTCCGTAAAAATTATTTCAAGTTAGAGTCGTTGATCGATGGAACAAGTTACACTAGCAAATTGTGTGTCGGAGCCAACACAATTAAAAACAACATTCAAAAAACAGGACTTGACGTGCGCACTGTAAAGTAAATGGGGTATTGATAGTTGCGAATTCCGTATCTAGTCCCCCGTATCGATTAGTTGTAGGCGGTAGTGGTTAGTTGTAGTTAGTATTTTTCATTATCCTATCATTCTGCACTAGTTGAAACTTCCATGTTCCTATCATCTTTAGGGACATGGTATCATTTTCCAATGTTTTTACAAGTAGTTGAGAGTTAGTAGTATGTAGTTCAGCAGATACCCTCGCTATGGACCAAATTAGGTTTCTCTGGTGTCTGTTACTCTATGTAATCCTATGTAATCCTCCTTCCTCCTCCTCCTCCTTCCTCTTCCTCCTCCTCACCACTCTTCTTCCTCCTCACCCACCTCTTCTTCTCATCACCCCTCCTCCTCCTCCTCCTCCTCCTTCCTCCTCCTCCTCCTCCTCCTCCTCCTCCTCCTCCTCCTTCCTCCTCCATCCCCTCCTCCTCCTCTTCATTCCTCTTCCTCCTTTCCCAATCTTCTACCTTTCCTTAAATATTTCCTATGTGAACCCGGGAAAAATATTAAACTTTTCTTGCCTAGGTCAGTTAGGTGTTCCTTTGGTGTGTTCATTTTAGTTCAGATACTTTGTAATATTTTTTCCCTCTTTTTTTTTTTTTTTTTTTATAGTTTCACCGTTTTTTTTTTAAAATATCCTCGATTGCGATGGACCTTTAGACTATGTAACTGTTTGTTTTAATCCTTTGAATTCTGTTATGATTCAATTTTTTCTCTCTCTCTCTCTCTCTTCTCTCTCTTTCTCTCTCTCTCTCTCTCCTCTCTCTTCTCTTCTCTCTCTCTCTCTCTCTCCTCGCTCTCTCTTCTCTCTCTCTCTCTCTCTCTCTCTCTCTCTCTCTACTCTCCTCTCTCTCTCTCTCTCTCTCTCTCTCTCCTCTCTCTCTCTCTCTTCTCTCTCTCTCTCCTCTCTCTCTCTCTCTTCTCTCTCTGCTCTCATCTCTCTCTCTCTCTCCTGTTTGTAAATGAGACTCCTCCTATTCGTACTGGGGGGAGATGCTGAGAGTGCCATAGAGGTAATGGCGAAAAGAGCGGGACGAGAGAGAAAAGGGAAAAAAAAAAGGAAAAAAGAGCGCTTACCCGTCTTCAGGCGCTTTTGTACGGCCCCCCCCGGCCCGGCTAAGGGCACCCGACTCTAAAAACCCATGTACAGCGAAAGTTTCAGGAGGCGGCTTTTGCACTGCCTTACACCTCCAAAAGCCTTATGGTCTGTGGGGCGTGGTTCCGAGGAGGAATCCGAGAAGAATCCTAACTAGCCATCACGTTTGCCTATCTCTGAAGCGTGCTTAGGCAGCTTTTCGACCAATTCACAAGGCCTTTGAACCACGTCTTGCTGAAGCAAGGAAATGTTCTGTCCTCCTCCCAAACCCCAAGCACTTTATGGCCAAGGACACACCGCTTCTCCCCCGCACAAAAGCTCAAAAAAAGGCTGGGTTTTAATCACAAGTTTTGACGTTCAACGCAGGTTGTTTTGACACTTATATATTTTTGCATTAGGACCGTGCCCCATTTTTACACCCATGATAATCGTTAAGGTGTGTTGCCGATTCCTGGGACATGATCTGTTCCGTTTGATCGCGTGAAAAATTTAATGCAAGCAACATTCAGGAATAAGGGAAGATGAATAAAAAAAGGTTTGAAAAAAAAAAACAAAAAAAAAGTTTATACACGATTTCATTTTGTCTCATATCTATTATAGGTATAGTTTACTGCATTCCAGGCTATCACTAAGTCTCGTGAAGATGATGTATGTCAGCTGTCGTGTCCTAAATGAGAGATCATCTGGTAGTCAGATAATACCGTATAATAGTACACCATTTTAAGTGCGTGGCGGAGCGCACCAGCACTGCTGCCCGCGCCCGCCCGCCCGCCTCTAACCAACACACAACACAACATTTCTTATCACCAGAATATAACCCCCTATAATGCCGCCGCATTAGTCTTGCAGACGATCAATTCATACACACCTTGCAACACTATTAATAAGTAAACACAAATTGTTACGTGTAGGACCTGAAACAAGTGTATTTGCTTTAATAAACAGGAAGATGAATGCGGTCAAAGGGCCCATAGCAGCTCACTAAGTCAGGGTGCCATGCCTTAGTTTTCAGCGCCCTTTAGCGGTGCCACCTAAGGCAAGCAATCTCGACTGAGTTGCGGTGGGAGGGCGTTTCGCCTTACCACAGGCGCCCTAGTGGATAGGGCGCCCTAGCTCACTCTCAGCATCTGGCCCCTGGAAAATAAACTAATTCAATGCGTCCAGTCTACCAAGTTCTTAACCCCTTGAGACCCATAACGTAATTTCCATTGTAATTTGGCTACCTTTAGACAATTTTAAGTGAATATAAGCAATATTTTATGCATGTGACCTGTTTAGTATCCTTGTCCACTAACTAATTTGGTATATTCAGTTGTTTTTTGTAATTTTATGGCTCGAGAACATACAATTTTATATAGCAAAGGAAAGATCTGGGCGTGAAGGGGTTAATTAAGAGTAGACGTAGTTGAATATCTAAACTGGAAGATCCATATCAATTACATTTCTACTAAGTTGTCTAAGTTGTGTGGCATTATAATCATATAGAAGCAGACATCAGGTAACAAAAGAAGCCCTTGTCAGTATATATTATAGTTTGTGCTGCCCTTATTAAACCCCTTCACGCCCACATCTTTCCTTTGCTATGAAAAATCGTATGTTGTTAGCCATAAAATTACGAAAAGTAACTGAATATACCAATTTAGTTAGTGGACAAGGGTACTAAACAGGTCATATCTATAAAATATTGCTTATATTGACTAAAAATCGTCTATTGGCACCCAAATTACAATGAAAATTACGTTCTGGGTGTGAAGGGGTTCATGTACTGTCTCTGTGTGGGGTTGTACATGGTCCATATTCTTAACCCTTCACGCCCAAATCTTTCCTTTGCTATAAAAATGTCTATTGTTAGCCATAAAATTACGAAAACTAACTGAACATACCAAATTAGTTAGTCGACAAAGATACTAAACAGGTCATATCTATAAAATATTGCTTATAGTCATTAAAATCATCTAATGGTACCCAAATTACAATGGAAATTACGTTCTGGGAAAATCATAAGAACCATTAGATTTTCTCTTTAAGGGAAAGTATGACTCAACGGGAAACCTCTTTGCAAATTTAAAATTGCTAAATTTCACAAATCGCAGTATTCAAAACGATTAGATTTCCTCATAGCAGTGTGTCAATTTTTTCTGTGGTGGATCACAGTCATAACACCAGGGGAAACTCTGCTGTCTGGTCCGTCCTGCACCACGTACAACTCTATAAAATTTATTTTTTATTTTTATTAGGGTCAAAATGCACTAAGGAAGCCACGCCCCCTGCCTCCCCTTCTATTCTACGGGGAGCTGATGATGCAATTCCTCGTATCATCAGTACCAATCACAATAATCTTCGTACTTAAAACAAGATAGATTTTTTCATCCTATCTCGACACTTTGCAAGTACCCAACTACAAGGTATTGACTATACAAAGCGCCGCCACGTCAGCACGAACTAGGCGGGACTCGAACCACTGGACCGAATGCACAGGGACGCTGCACATTGCGATGGTCACGTCTCCTTACCAACCTTGCCACACTGAACGGGGCTCGCATACTTTAACAGCGGCGTGACCACTGGGACACAGCAATCTTCACTTACAGAGGGTGACAAAAATACAAAATCCCTCTGTAGTGAAGATTGCTCTGTCAGTGGTCAACGCCGCTGTAAGTAGGAAGATATTGTGATTGGTAGTGATGATACGAGGAATGCCACACAATCAGCTGCCCCGTAGAATAGAAGGGGAGGCAGGGGGCGTGGCTTCCTTACTGCATTTTGACCATAATAAATAAAATAGACTTCTTCTTTTTTATAGTCAGACATTGCTTCTTGTACTGAGGTCCTAACACTTGGAATGCTCTGCCTGATCACAAAAAAAAAAAAAAAAAAAAAAAAAAAAAAAAAAAAAAAAAAAAAAAAAAAATGTATTATTCACATAAACAACATCTGTTAGCCATAAAATTAAGAAAACTAACTGAATATACCAAATTAGTTAGTG
>JACEEZ010004350.1:160328-192304 GCA_016584305.1 Chionoecetes opilio | reverse complement strand
GTAAAACACGTAACCCCGAAACCCGAAAAAGGCAACCGTAAACAAACCAGAAACCCCGGGAAAAGGGCACGTAACACCGAAACCAGTACGTAAAGGCACGTAACACAGTAACGAAAAGGCACGTAACACCGTAAACAGTAACGTAAAGGCACTAACACGTAACGTAAAGACGTAACACCGTAACACAGTAACGTAAAGGCACGTAACACCGTAAACGTAAAGGCACGTAACACCGTAACACAGTACGTAAAGGCACGTAACACTGTAACACAGTAACGTAAAGGCACGTACACACCGTAACACAGTAACGTAAAGGCACGTAACACCGTAACACAGTAACGTAAAGGCACGTAACACCGTAACACAGTAACGTAAAGGCACGTAACACCGTAACACAGTAACGTAAAGGAACGTAACACCGTAACACAGTAACGTAAAGGCACGTAACACCGTAACACAGTAACGTAAAGGAACGTAACACTGTAACACAGTAACGTAAAGGCACGTAACACAGTAACGTAAAGGCACGTAACACCGTAACACAGTAACGTAAAGGCACGTAACACAGTAACGTAAAGGCACGTAACACCGTAACACAGTAACGTAAAGGCACGTAACACCGTAACACAGTAACGTAAAGGCACGTAACACCGTAACACAGTAACGTAAAGGAACGTAACACTGTAACACAGTAACGTAAAGGAACGTAACACTGTAACACAGTAACGTAAAGGCACGTAACACTGTAACACAGTAACGTAAAGGCACGTAAACACCGTAACACAGTAACGTAAAGGCACGTAACACCGTAACACAGTAACGTAAAGGCACGTAACACCGTAACACAGTAACGTAAAGGAACGTAACACTGTAACACAGTAACGTAAAGGAACGTACACTGTAACACAGTAACGTAAAGGCACGTAACACTGTAACACAGTAACGTAAAGGAACGTAACACCGTAACACAGTAACGTAAAGGCACGTAACACTGTAACACAGTAACGTAAAGGAACGTAACACTGTAACACAGTAAACGTAAAGGCACGTAACACAGTAACGTAAAGGCCACGTAAACACCGTAACACAGTAACGTAAAGGCACGTAACACAGTAACGTAAAGGCACGTAACACCGTAACACAGTAACGTAAAGGCACGTAACACAGTAACGTAAAGGCACGTACACAGTTAACGTAAAGGCACGTAACACAGTAACGTAAAGGCACGTAACACTGTAACACAGTAACGTAAAGGCACGTAACACAGTAACGTAAAGGCACGTAACACCGTAACACAGTAACGTAAAGGCACGTAACACAGTAACGTAAAGGCACGTAACACAGTAACGTAAAGGCACGTAACACTGTAACACAGTAACGTAAAGGCACGTAACACCGTAACACAGTAACGTAAAGGCACGTAACACCGTAACACAGTAACGTAAAGGCACGTAACACAGTAACGTAAAGGCACGTAACACCGTAATCATGCCAAATCTTTACTTCAACTTACCAAAAACTCCTTCATTCATAGAAAATGTCAAAATCTTTCTGAATCAAATTGCTCTCGTGACTTCTGGCATCTAGCTAATAACATCTCTAACAATTTTTCTTCTGCATCTTTCCCTCCTATGCTTCACCCCAGATGGCTCCACAGCTGTCTCATCTACTTCTAAAGCTGAACTCTTCGCTCAAACCTTTGCTAAAAATTCCACTCTGGTTGATGAAGGGCTTGTTCCTCCTTCTCCTCCACCCTCTGACTATATTATGCCTGTCATTAAGTTCCTTTGCAATGATGTTTTCTTTGCCCTTTCTGGCCTAGATCCTCGGAAGGCTTACGGTCCTGACGGAGTCCCTCCTATTGTTCTCAAAAACTGTGCTTCTGTGCTTGCACCTTGCCTGGTCAAACTTTTCCGTCTTTGTCTATCTACTTCCACTTTCCTTCTTGCTGGAAGTTTGCTCACATCCAACCTGTTCCTAAGAGGGTGACCGTTCTAATCCTTCAAACTACCGTCCTATAGCTGACTTCCTGCCTTTCTAAAGTTTTTGAATCTATACTTAATAAGAAGATTCTTAAGCATCTATCTGCTCACAATCTTCTATCTGATCGTCAGTATGGTTTCCGTAAAGGGCGATCTACTGGCGATCTTCTAGCTTTCCTAACTGAATCTTGGTCATCCTCCTTTAGGGGTTTCGGTGAAACTTTTGCTGTTGCCCTTGACATATCAAAAGCTTTTAATAAGAGTCTGGCACAAATCTTTCATTTCCAAACTACCCTCATTCGGTTTCTATCCTTCTCTCTGTACCTTCATCTTAAGTTTCCTTTCAAACCGTTCTATTGCAGCTACTGTAGACGGACATTGTTCTTCTCCTAAATCTATCAATAGTGGTGTTCCCCAGGGTTTCTGTCCTATCACCCACTCTCTTTCTATATTCATTATGATCTTCTATGTCTAACTCAAAGCCCTATCCACTCCTACGCTGATGATTCTACCCTGCATTTTTCAACGTCGTTTATTAGACGTCCAACTCAACAGGAACTAAGTGATTCACGGAGAGATGCCACCGAGCGCCTAACTTCTGATCTTTCTATAATTTCTGATTGGGGCAAAGCAAACCTTGTTTTGTTCAATGCCTCAAAAACCCAATTTCTTCACCTATCTACTCGACAAAACTTACCAGATAACTATCCCCTCTTCTTCAATGACACTCAACTGTTTCCTTCTTCTACAATGAACATTCTAGGACTATCCTTTACTAAAAATCTGAACTGGAAATCTCACATCTCATCTCTTGCTAAAACAGTTTCTAAGAAGTTAGGTGTCCTGTGGCGTCTGCGTCCTTTTTTTTTCTCCCTCCCAATTGCTTGCTCTGTACAGGGGCCTTATCCGCCCATGTATGGAGTATGTCTCACATGTTTGGGGAGGATCCACTCATACAGCTCTCCTAAACAGGGTTGAGTCAAAAGCTTTTCGTCTCATCAACTCCTCTCCTCTGACTGACTGTCTTCAATCTTTAAATCAACGCCGCAATGTTGCTTCTCTTGCTCTCTTCTACCGTTATTTTCATGCTCACTGCTCTTCTGAACTTGCTAACTGCATGCCTCCCCCCCCTCCCGCGGCCTCGCTGCACAAGACTTTCTACTCATTCTCATCCCTATTCTGTCCATCTTCCTGATGCAAGAGTAAATCAGTATCTTTACTCTTTCATCCCTATCACTGGTAAACTCTGGAACTCTCTTCCTGTTTCTATTTTTTCACTTTCCTATGACTTAAATCTTTTCAAAAGAAGAATAACAAGACACCTCCCGAACTAAATTGGCCTACCCCTCTATTTTTATTTTATTCTCTTACTGTCTTCTTTATAGGGACTGCCAACTAAGCGGGCTTTATGTTACCCATTTTTGTTGTGCCCTTGGCCAGTTCCTTGTGATGTAAAAAAAAAAACTAATTATATTTTGACATGCGTCCCCCCCGTCCGCTAGGATCGCTGCCGTCCATGAAATCAAAATGGCGCGGCCCGAGTGACACCTCTCGGGGAAGCTCTCTGGTATCGCATATACCGGATCACCCTCCCCCCTAATTGTCCGTTATAGCGAGGGTTTACTGTGTATTGCATGGAAACGAGACCCTAGTAGTAACATTAAGCTGAAAAAAGTAAATACATAGAACACAGACACACAACTATATGTCACTGGTTGAGATTCCCAGCCAGAAAAACAATGAAGTGCTTCCCATAAAAGTGTAGGAGTGGTAAAGTAACATTTTGTGGCAGCTTTGTGGAGACGAAGATCCCAGAGCGTGATGCAGAAAGGCAACAACATGTTATTACAGGCAATAAAATGTTATAAAAGGCCTATATAAAAGGCTTATAAATGCACTGTTACTATAGAAACCCGTCGCTCAGTCCATGAACCTCACCTGTGTGGAAGTCTGGGAGCACCAATATCACCTGCAACAACAACACTAACAACAACTACAACACATAATGGTGCCAATAATAATAGTGGCCCATCATTATAGAAGGATTTAAATGAAGAAGAAGAGTACAGTATATTGCTTTGAATGAATACTGTACATGTGTGTGTGTGTGTGTGTGGGGAAAAGGAAAGCTGGAAAAGCGTACTGTAGATATAGGGAAGAACAGGTTCACAAATAGGGTGGTAAATGATTGGAATGGACTCAGTTTCTTAGGTAGTTAGTGCGGAGTCATTAGGGAGTTTTAAAAGGAGGCTGGATGGGGATGAAAGGTGGATGTAGGTAGTGTTAAGTAACAGGAACTACCACGTGTAGGTCTCCCAGCCTCTTGTAGCTTCCTTATTTTCTTATGTTCTTATGTGTGTGTGTGTGTGTGTGTAATGAAAGGAAAGGAAGGATTACCCATATAAACAGCTTTTTAACACGCATTTACCTTTCGGTGAACTTGGTGGTGATGTACACACACACACACACACACACACACACACACACACACACACACACACACACACACACACACACACACACACACACACACACACACCACCCCATAAAGAGATCCCTGCTCGACTCAACACCACGTACACACACACGCACATACACATTCTACGCTATTAAGGAGAACAGTTTATTTTAACCCCTTGAGGCCCAGAACGTTATTTCCATTGTAATTTGACTACCATTAGACGACTTTTTAGTGAGTATAAGCAATATTTTAATAGCTATGGCCTGTTTAGTATCCTTGTCCACTAACTCATTGGGTATATTCAGTGACTTTTCGTTATTTTATTGTTGACAGACATTTTTTTATAGCAGAGGAAAGATCTGGGCGTGAAGGTGTTAATGACTATTTATATATATATAGCTATTTCTCCCCCTCTCCTATAGGCAGCTGTGTATGTGCGTGCGTGTGTCCGTGAAGTTACAGGTCTGTGGACGATGTGTTGTGGAGAGTGTGTGGGCGTGGTGGCGGCCGGTGGGCGTGGCCGCATTTTATTTATTTATTTATTTTTAATTCTATTATTATTTTTTTTTCCTATCAGCCACTAAGACTTTATTTTTTCTCGCTAATTTCACTTATTTTCTGTTTAACTCACTTATTTTCTCACTTTCTCTAACTTTCTTTAAATTTTCTCACAATTTTCACTCATTTTCTTTCACTTTTCACTCACTATCTTTTTTTTCATATCGAAGAAATGAAAGAATCAAGATTATCAATTATTTTATTAATTATTATTAGATTATTATTATTATTATTATTATTATTATTATTCTATTAAATTATAATTATTAATTATCATTTGACTTTATTTTGTCTCGTCTTGTCTATTTTTTTTTTTTCACTGTATTTTTAACATTATTATTTTATATCTTTATTTTACTGTATTTTTGTATTCTTTATTATATTCTTCTGTGTAAGATATTTCTTTCTTTGTTTCTTTGTTTCTTTCTTTGTTTCTTCAGGTGACGTCCAAACTGTCCCCNAAAAAAACCAAAAACACATTTGATTTGTAAAACGAACCCCAAACCCATTTGTACACCAAATTTTCAAACCCTTATTAACTACTTTTTAAACTGTCCCCGCAACAAAGTATAACCCCTTGGGGCCCAGAATGAAATTTTCCCATTGTATTTTGGGGTTATACCAAGACAATTTTTGTGACTATAAGCAATATTTTATAGATATGATCTGTTAGTACCCTTGTCCACTAGCTAATTTAGTATATTAAGTTACATTTCGTAAATTCTGGCTAACAATGACTATTTTAACTATATATTAATGGAAAGATCTGGGCGTGAAGGGGTTAATGACTTTTCGTAATTTCATGGCTAACAACAGACTATTTTACAAATATTAATGGAAGATCTGGGGGTAAAGGGGGTAACGTCAGGAATCCAAACCAGTGTGGGGGTTATCCTTAACATCCAACATGGTGTCTTTGACTTCTGAAGAGAGAGATCATTTTTTTAAAACATATACATCCACCCTATGACTGGTATAAGGCACTTGTTGACATTCTGATCTACAATAGCAGCGTGCAGTAAACAGTGCCGGCAAACCCCTGCAGGTACGGAACGGCCCGACGACGAGTGCCAACAGGTGGAAAGGGACGTCCCATATGTGCCGCCAGAACTCCCAGGCAGTGACGTCGGAGGCCCCGGGCCGTCTGGTGTAGCTTGGAATGCTCCACGGAAAACTGTGCAAACTGGTCGCGATGTCGAGGAAGTAGTACACGGCGGCGAAGGAGGAGGCGAGATACAGCGCCAGACACAGCCAGGCGACTCTCTGGCGGAAATTCATACCGTCTTGCCTGCGTTGTTGTGGTGTTGTGAGCGACGTTCTGTCCCGCATCATACATCGGCTTGTGCCCGGCTCCTCTGTACCTCCGACCCTCTCACGGCATGGGCTGAAGGAGACGGGCTTAGAGTGAATGCCTATTTAAGTTTAGTGAAATTAAGTATACAAAACCTATATTTAGATGCATAATGCAAAATTTTACACAGATCAACGTGATTTTGACAACTTGGAATTTTGAAGGAAACATAAACTGCTGTCTTGATCAATTTTAGGTGCAAGTAAACGGCCTTTTAAACAACTTAAGTCTAATAATCGTCTCACCTTTCTTGTTTACGTCAGGTTTTCCCATTTAAAGTCTTATGAGGTTAGACAGTCAACGATACGCTTCCAATTTAATTGTTGGAGTTCATCATTTAAATTTGTGGGATGAGTTTTACGCCCCGGATGCTCTTCCTGACAGGCAACCCAAGTTTTTTAGCCGAGGGCCTAGGTGGATTTCCTACCATGATTAACGAGCCCCACCTGCCCGGTTTTGTTTTCAAAGTTGTCCCCTCCTAGATAGATTGCCTACCATGATTAACGAGCTCCACCCTGCCCGGGTCACCCATTGCTGGGGAGGATGGCCAATAGTGAGTCATCTGCCCTTAAATATGGGCATATTTTTAGTCATCTGGGTGTCCAGCACCCCTCCTCACTGGTGAAACTAGTGAGGTAGCCATTTTTAGTGGGCCAATGATCTGACCATCGGCTGGTTGTACTGGGTTACAGGTTACCATAGCAGGGCACAGCCCTGCCCAGACAGCAAATTCAATTCTGGCCCCTAGTGTAAAGCAGTAGCAGCAGCCCTGAGGAATGACCTGTGCTCCGTGGCCACTCAGGAGTCCCGGGGGGAGACAGGCCAGGCTGAGTGCCCGTGTCCTGCCACTCAGGAGCCCCGGCGGGAGACAGGCCAGGCGGGAGGACCTGTGCCCTTTCCCACTGAGTCCCCCGGCCCTTTCCGGCTCCGTGCCACTCAGGAGTCCCGGGTGGGAGACAGGCCAGGCTGAGGACCTGTGCTCCGTGCCACTCAGGATTTCCCGGGCGGGAGACAGGCCAGGCTGAGTGACCTGTGCTCCGTGCCACTCGGAGTCCCAGGTGGGAGACAGCCAAGGCTGAGTGCCCAAGTGTGCTGTGAACAAAACACTGTGTTAGCCTTAATGACTCATGGGAACAGGGGTTTGATAACATCATAATTATCATCTATATTCATCTTTTTGTTTGAAGTCAGATTTTTCCCACGATGTCTTATGAATTTTGACGGTCGATGAAAAGCTTCCCAACTATCTCCCATTGCCTCAATTTCTTCAATTATAATAATTAATTTGGTGGTAGAAGGTATGTACCGAAACAAGTCACTCCGGCCCTAGTCACTCCCACCTCTCAAAGGTTCAACCCAAGTCACTGCGGCCTCCCAGAGCCGAGTGTACGTGACTGCGTGTTCGAGCCCATGAAGTGTGTAAATTTTTTAAGTAATCTAGATATTTAAGAAAAATATGTATGCTTCTACTTTATTTCATACAAATAATAAAACAAATAACGATAAAAAATATTATTACCACTGGATTTGATCTTGGTTTTATTTACGTACAATAAGTACAGATTGAACCTGTAATAACACAAGGGAAAATAGTGGTATGCTCCTATCACAGGTTTCGATACCTGGGATGTTTTTGATGAACTGTTTGAACCCTGTTTGTCTCGAAGCTCGAAGGTTAAACAACGATCACTCACAACATGAGTAGTGATAAGATTCCTGAGTAACTCCAAGAAACAAGGTTCTCCAGTAACAGTGACAGTAACAATAATAGGTAAGGGTTTATAGTGATGATGAATAGTGCTGTTATAGTGATGGTGATGATGATGTCACTTTCCACCAACATAGCTTCATATTTTATTGGCGGCCGGAAATGACCAGGGGGGGGGAGGCCGGAGTGACCCGGGTGGGGGCCGGAGTGACCAGGGGGGGGGCCGGAGTGACTTGAAATCGTGTGTACATGGGTTAAATTAGTGATTATAACCCCTTGAGACCAGAACGTAATTTCCAGTGTAATTTTGGGTACCATTAGACAATTTTTAATGAAATATGAAACCCTGTTTAGTATCCTTGTCCACTAACTAATTTGGTATATTAAGCTACTTTCGTAATTTTAGGCTAAACAAAAGCCAATTTTTCACATAGTAAAGGAAAAAGATCTGGACGTGAAGGGTTTAATGTTACGTACCGTAGATAACACTTAGTTGCCACCTGCCCCTAATGTCGCCAGGCGCCATACATTACGAATTATATATCACTACTGCTTTTGTATGTGCCACTGAGATGATACATAGTGTTTATATTATAGTATCCTACTGCTGTGTATGTGCCACTGGGAAAAGTACACAGTAGTTATACACATGACTGTATAATCTACCCTTTTCAGCGTTGTTTTATGCTTTGTAAACTGCAAGTATATACGGTTTTCAAATTCACTACTCATTTTTTTTTTCGGGCGACGACGACGGCGGGAGGACACTCGAACATAAACCTAGATGGCGACCTTAGTGTAGGTGTAGGTGTAGTTGTAGTGTAGGTCTTACGTAGTGTAGGTCGACTTTAGTGTAGTGTACGTCGCCTCTCGGGTTATATTTTTGTAATTGTTCATTTATAGCCATAATATGACACAGATGAAGACACAAAATGACACACTCTCCAGATAGCCCCTTCTAACTTTCCTGAAATCATGGATGTAGAAATGTAAGTATTAACGCCACCACACGTCTGTAAATAGATACAAAAGTTGCGGTCACCCGAAATATACCAAAAACCGGTTTTTGATATACCTGATACCAAAACCTTTTTGGTCCATACCAAAAACCTTTTGGTCCATACCAAAAACCTTTTTAGTGGGTGATATCCAGTTTTAAAAATATATATTTGCATATTCGATCTTCAGGTTTTGTCTAGGCGAATCATTATTAGCGATGAATTTGAAGGGAAGGGATATTGTGTGTGTTTTTGGTAGCACAGCCAGGTTTTTGGCAGGCGCTCACTAAATGACGGCAATATTATGAACGACGCATATGCTGCATGAGTCACGTACATGTCCAAAATTAATTTACGATCATCAACTGTGTTCTATAGTTTGATAGCAATTCCTGATTCTGTATGACATGAGTTGTGTTTTTTTCTGTATTTCATAACGCCCAAGCCAAAAACCCCAAGTCATGCCAAAACCTCCCTACACGAATAATATAAGTGTAGTTTTGATTCACGCTTTATATATAAAAAGATCTACACTAGATTGATACATGCGACGATTATGAAATAAAAAATCTTTGCTCATTCAACAATTAATTGGTTTTTGGGTATGGATCAAAAAGGTTTTTTGGTATCAGGTATACCAAAACCGGTTTTGGTACATTTCGTCGACCCCAAAAGTTTGTCCTGGCGACTTTACTGTTATTTACGGTAGTGTAGTTTGCGGTAACCATGTCTCCCCGTCACCTCAACACATTAAATCACCCTTATTTAAGGGACACGCGGTGCTACACTCACCTCACCTACCGTAGATAACACTATAGTCGCCATCACTTGCCACTGGCCACTAATGTCGCCAGGCACAATATTTTACGAATTTTAGCATCACTACAGCTTTTATGTGCCACTGAAGACATGTAGTGTGAATGTACAAAACCCATAAACTACTGTGTATCATCTTCAGTGGCACATACAAGTCTGTAGTGATGCTAAAATTTGAAATATATTGTACCTGGCGACATTTGCAGTGGCAATTGACTGGCCACTATAGTGTTATCTATGGTAATAGTGACACGTGTACAGAGCACTCACCACCATCACCACGATGGATAACAACGAAGAATAAAACGCACCCGTAGATAGCACTATGTCCCCATCACTCGCCACTCCCACTAATGTCGCCAGGCACAATTGTTACGAATGTTAGCATCACTACAGACTTTGTATATGCCACTGAAGATGATACACAGTAGTTTATATTATGTACATCACACTACATGTCTTCAGTGGCACATTCAAGGCTGTAGGGATGCTAAAATTCGTAATATATTGTGCCTGACGACATTAGTGCAGTGGCGAGTGACTGGCGACTATAGTGTTATAATGGTTAAAAAAAGCAATACCTTTGACAGCCACGCCCGACACACTAGCTGTAAACTGACCCGTATGTAGTTTTGACCTCTTATACTGGTGACCTCGCGCTGCTGGGGAGTCAATGGGCATCAGGGGTCATAGATAGTGACCTTGTGGAGTTATAGTTACCTGGCGGGGTTCGAAGGCACGGTGTAAGTAGTATTCACAGTATATAAGAGAGGGAAGGGCGGCCACACCCCCCCTTGGGATCTTGATTTTGATTTTGTTTTTGGGAGTCACCCAGCAAGCTGTCATGAACCTTTTGGGCCGGGCTTTTCCCCCCCACCAGTAATCTTTTTGGGAGAGAAGAAAAAGGGGGAAGCAAAAAAAAAGGGATTTTTTTTTCCCCTCCTTCTCTCTTTTGCATCACTTTTCATGGGGGGCCCCCCCCATCACTGGGGGCCCCCTGCCTCTCATGCTCTCTCCTACGTGCTCCCCAAGAAATTTCTTTTACCCTCTCAATCACCCCCGACTGTCACTCCTCCACTCAGCCCCAAAACCCCCAGCGGTTTACTCCTTTCCCCAAATCTCCTTCTCTCACCTCCCCGCCATTTTTTCCACTCCGCCCTCTCCTACCACTACCCCCCAACATCTTTTTTCCTAGCATACTCAACCTTTTCACATTCCAGCACCCAAGTGCCCCAAAGGGGTTTCATCCACTCTGTCACCACAAATCCCACACCTTGCTGCCATCTTTCTTCCATTGTAAAACGACTTTTTCCCTCCAGCGATTTTGTCCTGGTTCTGAAGAGTAGGTCCCCTCCTACCCACCATCATAAAACCCTTTCATACCGTGGCTGGCCTTTCTCCTTTTTACCTTTCAGTTTTTGTTTTTCTCACCCCTTCCCCTCAGCCATTTTCCTTTCCCTTTTTCTTCCTCTCCTATTTTTTCCCTTTTTGGGAAAAAAGCCATACCCCCATGTCTCATCACTCCTGTCAAAAAAACTTTCCCCAGTTCACCTGCCCATCTTTCCACTTTTACTGAGTCTTTCATCCCCCTTCCCATACATTTTCCAGCCCCAAAACCTTCCCTTCCCCCTTTTGCTGTCATCCATTCGTTCCCAGTCTAGCTCTGTCCTAAAGTCCTCCCTTTGCTATCTCTCCCGGGAAAACGTGCCCCATCCATGCCTCCTCTAATGGGCCCCACTGCCACATCCCTTTTTGGCTCCAAATTGCTTTTCTGCCTTTTTTGTTCTGTTTACTTCCAATTGCCCAATCCTTCCTAGCCCAAAACCATTTTTTCCCCGGCCATACAAAATGCTGGGGAAACTGCCCCAAACCCTTCCAAATAGTCCTCTCACCATTTCCCTACTTGTTGCCCCGCCCTCTTGCCACCTGCCTACCCTTCCAACCCGGGGGGGGGGCTCAGCTATCCTCTCATTTTATTTTTTTCCACACCCTTTATCACCCAAACCAAATACCCAGATACTTTGTACTCTTTCGTCTCTTTTTTTTTCACCCCACCCCCCATCCAAACCTGTCATCACCCAAGGGGTCACCCCCAATTCCCCCCAAAAACACTTGCCTCTTCCCTTACTGAGCCTAACGTTGAAGCCCCTTTTCCATACTCAGTCACACATTCAGAATCTTTGTACCCTCATTGGGGTTTTTAAACAAGGAACCACATAATTTTGCATACATCATACACTAAACACTTCATCCCCAAATTTCACCCCCAGACCTGTAGGGCTTCACTCTCACCCCTTTTCCCTCAACATATAAAAAAGTAGGGAAAAAGGACACACCCCTGTCTTACCCCTTTCTTTTTTTTACTATTCACCCTTTCCAGCCCTCGAGGTCACCCATATAAAACTTGGCCTGTGTTTTCTCATACATATGTTTATTTTTTTAAAAAACCTTCCACTCATCCCCAATCGTCCCCCCAATTTCCCTTACAAAACATTCTCCTACCCCACTCTTCAAAAACGCTTTTCAATATCTAGAAAGGCTAGATATTTTTTTCTTCCCCCCTTCTTGTTCTCTAAAATCACTTTTTCACTACAAACTTTTTCCCTCACCTTTCCTGTTTTTTCTGAATCCATTTTTCTTTCCCCCATAAACCTTTTTTCTTTCCACAACTTCCCCTTGGGTTTTTTCATTCATACCCCACGAAAATCTTAAATACCGTTCACATACCGCTATTGGCCTGTTTTTTTAATCCCCTTTTCCTACTTTTTGTGCCCTCCCTTATGTATGGGGGGCACTCTACTGTCTTTCCGGGCCCAGGCCCCCTTCCTCTCCCCAATATTCCAAAAAAACTCATGCTTTCCCCTAAATTTACCCCCTCACCTCCCTTCTATCCCAATTCATTCGGGGTTTTACCGTCCTTTCCCCGGGGCCTTTTTAAATTTTTGTTTTCTTACATCCCCTTTAAATCCATCCATTCTAATTTTTTTCATCCATCATTTCCCTTTTTTTCCTCCCTAAGGTGACTTTCCCCAAGGGCACTATCGGCTCATTCACACCTCCAATCCACTTTCCAAATTTTTAAAATCCTACAGTTTGGGCCCCATTTCCTTTTTCCCCCTTATGCCCTCCCTTTAAACCAGTTTTTTCTACATTTCCTGTATGCTTACTCTCTTCCCTCTCAAAAACCCTTATACCTTTTCCCCTTACCCCCTTCCTCACCTTTTTCCCTAATTTCTCTGATAAATTTTCTCTCTTCATTCACTCTTGCCTTCCCCCAAAAGCTTTTCACCTCCTTTTGCTTACTTTATACTCTTCCCGGGCCCTTTCATACCATTTTTCGTTTCACGGGTTTTGCCCTATTTTTTCTCAGCTCCACCCTTCCTTTTTGATGTTTTTTTTTTGGGGGCCTTGTCGATCTCATTTTTCCACCAACTTTTTCTTGTCCTCCCATTTGCTCTTTTATTTGTTTCTGCCCAAATTCTCTCTTCTCCCACTTTTTTTAAGCTTTTCCTTAACAATCTCTCTTCATCTCATCCACACCTTCTCCCCCCTAAAAACCATTCTCTCCCAGTTTCCAGTCCTCATTACTCACCACTTCTTGAAAAAATCCCAGTCGGGATCCAAAATTTTTCCAACGTCCATTCCTCTCCTCTTTCACTTTCCCATTTCTTTTTTCCTTAAAACACTCATACCCCATTACCTTTGGCCTTTATGGTCACTCCAAACGTCGTTTGTCCTTTCCTCTCCAACCCCCAAAAACTTCTCCCCCCGTTTTTCTAGCCTTCCGGTTAAATAAAATAAAGTTTAATGGGAGATTCATTCTCCCTTCCCTCCCGGTTTACTCTTTCCCTTTAGCCGGGTCACATTTCCCAAAAAATTTTCTTCATTCTCCTCGCAAAAATCAAGCAGCAATTGGCCATTTTCCCTTTTTTCCTCTCCTAAAACACCAATGTGACCCTTCATGTCTCCCCTCACAACAAATTTTCACTTCCCTTTTTGTTTACAAAAAATTTGCACAATTTTAACTCCTTTAATTTTTCGGCTCTCGGGTCCTTTTTCCTTCCCCTGTCATGTAACACACATCACCCAAAATCCTTTTCCTCCCCTTTGCACCTTATATTTTAGGACGTGCTGCCAAAGATACCTCACCCCCTTTCAAAACCCTCCTACATTAAAACTCCTCACCCTTAAACCCGCTTCCGCCTCACAAGTACTCCCCCCCCCGCCACCCCCTTTTTTTGTGCTTTCTTCTCCCCTTTCCGATCATACTGTTAAATTCAGTCCCAAGTTAAAATTCCCCTCTCTCATTTTTTTTCTGTCACCCAAATAGCCAAAGTTCCATTCAAATTTATTTCTCTGTTTAGGTCTTCCATTTTTTTCAAAAATTCCATCCTCCCAACATTCCACAGCCCATCCCCACTCCCCTTTTTTGCCCAAAAGTCACTCATTTGCAAATTTTTCACCCTCTTTTCCCTCAAATTGCAAGTCTCTCAGTGCGCGTACCCTCAAGCTTTCCCAAAACACCGCCTCTCTCCTTCCCAGTTTAGGTGCACTTTTTCTCCTCAAAGACCCCCTGTGGGGGTGCAAACCCTCCAGGTCTATTAAGCTTACTCCCCTAGTCCCCCCGGATCCTTACTGCACTCCGCCCTTTTAAATTTTACAACCCCTCTTGGAGTCGCTTTTTTTGTGTCGCGTCCTCATTTTAATTTCCCTGCATTTTCCCCCAAAGGGCGCCTCATGATTTCCCCCCCCAGCCCCTCGGACTTTTTTTCCCGTCCTTTTTTTAAATCCTTTTAAAGGGACTCCCTCACCTGCCCCCCGCTGCCGGGGGCCCAACCTCCTAAGGCTGTTCCCCCCTCCCTGCATTCACCATTCCTTCCTGTACACCATTCACCTGCCCCCCCTCACCTCCCTTTACAACATCCTCCAACCCCTTTCCACTCACTAACCCGCACACTTTTCTGGTCTCTCAAAAGCCACGTGTCGCCTAAAAATTCTTACCCCTACTTCCCCCATACACAGTATGGGCCACTTCTTTGCCCTTCCCGGTTTTCCCCCCGGTTTTTTATCAGTCCTGACCCCCCCCGGGGTTGGGAATTTTCCACTACCTATCTTTCCCCCCCGGGGCCCCCGTAGCGGCCACCCGCCCCACCCGGGGCCGGGGGATTTTAGGGCCCCCACCTTTAAACCCCCCCCTCCCGCAGCCCTTTGGGGCCGCTAAAAAGGGAAAAAACGTTGGGGGGGGGGGGATCGACCAGCCTCACCCCCGAAAAACAGTTTGGGCCCAACTGGCGAGGGTGAGGGGGGGCAGGTCCCCCTTCTCACCCACACCCCCAACAGCCCCCCCAGGCCCCCCTACTTCCACATTTCCCCGCTGCAGTCCCCTACCTCACCCCCACCCCCAAAACCCTAGACCACCCTGCTACGACATTTTCCACCGCTGCAGCTCCCCACTCCCCCTCTCTTGGGCCCTGCCTGCTTTTGGTAGCTTAAAGTCAAACCCTTTATCCCCAGGGGGGGGGTTCTGGAAGTGCCATAAGGTTTGGCCCAAAAAACCTTTCCCTTTCAGGGTTTTTTAACCCCCCTAAGGGGGACCACTTTGCCCCCCGTTACCCCTTGAAAAATTTTAGGCCCTTTTGCCCCCCCCCTTACCACCTTTTTTAAAACCTTTTGGCCTGGGGGGGTTTTTTTCATTTCCCCCCAGAACAAGTTCCTTTTCCCCGGGGCCTTTAAAAGCTTCCCCACCCCTTTACCAAGGCGACCCCCTTTGCCTTGAAGCAAGGAATGTTTTTCCCTTTTTTTCCCAAACCCAAGGGGGGAACTTTTTCCCCCCAAATAAACCGCTCTTCCCCCGCCAAAATTTCCCCCCCAATTTTCTTCAAAAAATTTTCCCCCTTTAATTTTTTCCCGGGCCTGCCCCCCTTTCCGTTATACCCATTCACATGGTAAAATTTAAATGCAACACCTTCAAATAAGCAGGTGTGGTTAAAAAAAGTTTTTACACGATTTCCCCCTTTTTCCCCCTTTTTTTAAAATAACTCCCAAATTTTTTACCTTTAACTTAATTTCGTGAAAAGAGAAAGGGGGTTCGCCCCCCCTTTTTATCTTGTTTGAATCCCCTTTTTTATACCCCCAAATTTGTCCGGAAACCCTTTTTTCCCGGCCCCCCCCCCCCCGCCCCCCCCCTTAAAACAAAAAACAAAAAATTTTTTTTCACCCTCCCCTTTGCCCATTAATATGGGCCCCCAAACAATACACCCTACCCCTTCAACTTTTATGTCCCCAAGTTCTTTTTAAACCCCAAAACAACGGACTGTTCAGAAATTAATTTGCAAAACCCCAGCAGCTAACTAATCCCGGGGTTTCACCTGCCATTTTTCCCCCCTGCCTTTACCCTTCCCACTTTGGCAGCAATCTCCGGTTACATTCCGGTAAAGGGAAAGGTTTTCCCCCTTAAAACCCCAACCCCCTTGTGGATACCCCTTTCCCACTTTCCCCCAGCACTTTGGGGCCGGGGCCCCGGGGTGGCCCCAAAACCCCTAAAACCCTTTCCTGGGGGGCCCTTTTTCCCTTCCATTGTGTTTTATTTTACTTTGCCCAAATTTTTTTCCCCTTTCCCCTTCCTATTTTTTTCCTTTTTCTCCCTTCCCCGTTCACCCCTTTTCACCTTTCCCCCTTCACCTGGCCCCCTCTTTTCCACCTTAGCTTTCATCCCTTTCCCCCTTTCCTCCCCCAAAATTGCTTTTTCTTCACCTTCCCAGCAAGTTCCTTAGTCCCCTTTGGGGCTTTTCTTTAAAAAAACGCCCTCCCATTCCCTCAATGCTTTGCCACCAAACCATTTGGGGCCCCCATGCCATTCGCCATGTTTGTTTGGGGTTTTTCCAATCGGGCCCCCAAACACTTCCAAGAAAATTTTAAAAAGGGCATTTTAAACGTTGCCATTGCTCCTCCAGGTATGGTTCTGCAATTTATAGCATCAGTATGCACTTGTCCGTGAATTTTAGGTAGGGGCAGACTTCTTTACACATCTACATCCGTTTGTCTGAATTTTATATCCGTATAATAGTAAAATTTATTTTAGTGCGGGCGGAGCACCTGCCGCCCGCCGCCCGCCGCCCGCCCCTAACCAACACACAACACAACATTTCTTATCACCAGCATATAACACCCTATAATGCCGCATAGTTTTGCACGATCAATTCATACACACCTTGCAACACTATTAATATGTAAACACAATTGTTACGTTGTAGGAACTGAAACAAGGCTGTATTTGCTTATAAACAAAAAGCTGAATGTTCTGTCCAAAGCCCACAGGCAGCTCACTAATTCAGGGTGTGTACCATGCCTTAGTTTGCAGCGCCTATAGCGGCCACTAAGGCAGCAATCTCGACTGAGATTGCGGTGGGGGGCGGTTCGCTACCACAGGCGCCCAGTGATAGGCGCCCTAGCTCACTCTCAGCATCTGGCCCCAGGGACCTGGTGGGTCTGGCCCAAACCCTGCTCATTACCATTACCTGCCCTTCTGCCTCCATGTTTCTTATTTACTTGCAAGGTTTTTAAAAATCCCCTCCAGGGCTTTTACCCACTCCCTTTGCTCCGTGCAGTTCACCTTGCACTGTTCTAGTCCCTAGTCCTCGCCCCATTCTCCACCTTTAGCTTTCGGTATCTCTTTCATATCCTTAATTACCTGCTTCTACCCCTTCCCACAGAACCACAGTTCCTTAGTGCCCTGGAGCTCTTTATAAAGCTCTGGCCGCATCCTCACAGGTACTGTGCGACCAACCATTTGCAGCTATCGCACTGCAAGCCACTGTTTCAGTCCGTGACTTTTTCACAACATAGCGGGCATTGGCTTGCTTTTCTCACCACCTCATCACACGCCGCATCTCCCGGCTCGCCATACTTCCCTTCCTATTGATTCAATGCATTCCCACTTCCGGACCCTTTGACCTGAGCCATGCCCGCCATCTTCCTGTCCACTAACTGGATCTCACATGGCTCACCATCAAAAACATCCTTCTCACGACACACCTATCCTCTCTAACTACTTCAAGCTATTCGCCTTACACCTTTTGCCCCTACCCGACAATGCCTATCTAGCTACGATCCCCTTATCCCCCTAATTTCCCTGAAAACTAACTCAAACTACCTCACTTTTACACGTTGATGTTGACGTGACGACGAGCCCCTTCGTGATCCATGCTTCGGCTTGCAACACTAAAATTTGGGTTTCAGGCTGAGTCTGGGGAAACCAACTTTTTTTTATTTTTTTTTTTTTGTTTGTTGTTTACCGTAGATAACAATAATAAAAAAAAAGGCGTTTTCTGCGGGGAATTTGGTTGCAATCGGAAAATTTTCGGTGCAAACGGTCAAAACAACAACAACAAATGATTGCGGGTTTGGGCCAATCATCTTCCCTGGATGGTGAACAGGGATCGAAATTTGAGCAACCGAAAATTTTTCGGTTGCAATCAGGATCCCCGCAGAAAACGCCTTATTTCCGGTTGCTCAAATTTCGATCCCTGTTCAACCATCCAGGGAAGATGATTGGCCCGACCCGCAATCATTTGTTGTGATTGCTGGATATCTGTTTTGTTGACTTGGAGGTAGGAGAGAGGCCAGTCCGTGTTCATAGACCCAGGACGCCAACAGACTCTGAGGTAGAAGAGAGGCCAGGTAGGAGAGAGGCCAGTCCGTGTTGTGTGCTACATCACAGCCTCACAGGTAGGAGAGAATGGCAGGATGTAGGAGAAGGCTGCGCAATAACAAGGGAAGTGAGAAACAAGGCTCGGGTGTGGATAGAGGAGCAAGATCTAAGGAACGTAAACCCGAAGGGATGATGAAGACACAGGAGGCAGACGTGCCGGAGGGCGAGGTGGATGCACATAAGTGCGGAAAGTGTCAAGTAGAGGTGACGGATTTGGATGATGCACTTGCATGTGAGGTATGTGATGATTGGATTCACATTGAATGTGATAATATACCTGAAGCTGTGTACGAGTTCATGAACGAGAACGAAGCAGGTAACAGCTGAGTTACAGCTGCAGTCGTTGTCAACTGGGAAGTGTCAAGCTACATAATCAGCTTCAAAGAATCAGTGAACAACTGAAAGAAATGATAGGTAAACATCAAGTTTTGGAACATACAGTGGACGAGATGAGAGCCGATAGGGTTAAAAGGCAGGACAAGGAGAAGAAGTTTGATGACCGACTGAGTCACATGGAGGCAAAATCCGTCCATTTAAATGAAGTAGTAGAAAGAAACTCGGAAGGCACCCATAGCCTGATGAATAGGCTCGGAACCTTGAAAGCAAAAATGATAAGCCTCGAGGATAAGATAAAGTCACATATCAAGGATAATGTAAGGAAGTTCGGGAGAATATTGCTGAACTGAAAACCAAGGTAGCTACAAGATGAAATGAAAGAACACGTTAGTTCATCATATAAGGATGTTCTATTGGCTGAGGCAAGGAAAGTTTATGAGAACATTAAGAATGACACGAGCAAACAAGCAAGTGGGGATGAAGTGATTCAGCAAACAACTCAACAGATCCAGAGCAGACTGGATCTGACAAGCAAGACGCAGACGCAAGACGCAAGGACAATATAATTATGTATGACGTACAGGAGGAGATTCTGACGGGTATGAACTTACAAATCAGAAAGGAAAAAGAAAAGCATGACAGAATGGTGTTTATTGAAATATGTAATGAGATTGGGTTGACCTGTTATGATAGTGATCTAATCCACATCAATAGAATTGGAAGATACAATGGACTGGTTGATGACAAAGGTGAGGCAATAAGAGCCAGGCCCCTACTTGAGAAAGTAAACAGTGGACTGAAAGAAAGGATCATGAGAAATGGATTTAGGTTAAAGCAAGCAAAGAAAGTGGTGTACAGACACGTTAGGGTGGCACACGACATGTCAAAGGAGGAGCATCACAATGACAAGACACTGAGGGAGGAAGCAAAAGCCAGAAATGAAGCTGAAAAGAACACAGAAATTTTTTACATAATCAGGGGAAATCCTTGGGAGCGACGAATACTAAGAGTGAAGAGGAGAGAGGTGAACCCTGAGCCAATAACAGCACGAGGAATGCGGCAGAAGGAGGGGCCCGCACAGCCCAACAGGAACTAGCCGGAAATCAAAATCACCTGAGGAGACGAGGACAGACAAAAGACACCACCCAGGCGAGAGAATACATGAAGTTTGGATGTATAAATGTGAGGGGTTGGGGTGTTGGTAAATATGAGGATGTATGCAAGGAATTGAATGAATGGAAATTCGAACTAGTTGGTGTGACTGAAACCCATTTAAGAGACGATGTACGAATGCATGATAGTGAGTATGAGATGATTGGAAAAGGACGAAAGAAACAAGAGAAACTAGGAGGAGGGGTTGCCTTTCTTCATAGAAAGGAAGGAAACCTTAAAGTAGATGAGATAGATGTGGGTAACAGTGCTATGAGTGAGGATGTTCTTGCTGCTAGAGTAGAATGTTTGGGTCAGAACGACAAGGAAAAAAAGTTTATAGTGATTGTGGTATACATGACGGTTGAAGGTGATAGAGCAGGGAGAGAGAATAGAATGAAGTACAACATTATAAAGAAGATTTTTAGAGACCATGCCGGAGAGAGTGTGATGGTTATGGGTGATATGAATGCACATCTGGGTATGCTAGGAGAGCAAATAAATCAAAATGGAGAAATGCTTGCTGAATTTATAGATGAGTTGGAGTTAGAAAACCTGAATGAGACTGTGGCAGAGGGTCGCGTGACGTGGAATGCAAGGAACCAAGAGAGTGCAATTGTTTATGTGTTGGTGAATGGCAAAATGCGAGAGAGTGTTGCTCGAATGTGGATAGATGAAGAGGGAAAAATTGATATTGTGTCTGATCATAATATGCTTGTAGTGGACTGTATGAAGTGGAATAAAAGTGAGCCAAAAGTAAGGACGGTGAAGAACAAATGGAGGTTGAGAGATGCAAAATGGGAAGATTTTCAAGTGTGTCTGAGTGAGATGTGGGACAGAGAAAGAGTACAGGGGCCAGATGCTGAGAGTGAGCTAGGGCGCCCTATCCACTAGGGCGCCTGTGGTAAGACGAAACGCCCTCCCACCGCAATGCTCAGTCGAGATTGCTGCCTTAGTGGCACCGCTAAAGGCGCTGAAAACTAAGGCATGGTCAGACCCTGACTTAGTGAGCTGCTGTGGGCCTTTGACAGACATTCATCTTCTGTTTATAAAGCAAATACAGCCTTGTTTCAGTTCCTACAACGTAACAATTGGTGTTTACATATTAATAGTGTTGCAAGGTGTGTATGAATTGATCGTGCAAGACTAATGCGGCATTATAGGGTGTTATATGCTGGTGATAAGAAATGTTGTGTTGTGTGTTGGTTAGGGTGGCGGCGGGCGGCGGGCGGCAGGTGCTCCGCCCGCACTAAAATGTTGTACTATTACACGGTATTATCATACTACCAGATGATATTTAGGACAGCTGAACATACCATCATCTTCACGAGAAATAGTGCATATCATGAATGCATAAAACTTGCAGTAAACTATACCTATAATAAGATAATGAGAGCAAAATGAAATCGTGTTATAAACTTTTTTTCACCTTTTTTATTCATCTTCTCCTTATTCCTGGAATGTTGCTTGCATTAAATTTTCACTCACTGTCCCGGAATCGGCACACCTTAACGATTATCATGGTGTATGGCACGTCCCTATGCAAAAATATATAAGTGGTCAAAACCTGCGTTGAACGTCAAACTTGTGATGAAACAGCTTTTGGCGGGGGAGAGCGGTGTGTCCTTGCCATAAGTGCTTGGTTAGGGAGGAGGGGACAAACATTCCTTGCTTCAGCAGAGACGTGTTCAAGCCTTGTGATTGGTCGAAGCTGCCTAAGCAGCGCTCAGATAGGCAACGTGATTGGCTAGTAGGATTCTCGGACCACGCCCACGCCATAGGCTTTGGAGGTGTAAGGCAGTGCAAAAGCGCCTGAAACTTTTGACTGTACATGGGCTTTAGTCGGTGCCTAGCCGGGCCGTTACAAAAGCGCCTGAAGACGGGTAAGGCGCTCTTTTCGCCTTACCTCTATGGCACTTCTCAGCATCTCCCCCCAGGAGGTGAATGAGCTAAATGAGAGACTAACGGAAAATGTGAGGAGCGCTGCACTTAAAAAAATAGGGTATATTAGAACAAATGGAAGAAAGAGAGTGAATAAACCATGGTGGAATGAGGATATTAGAGAGGCAAGGAAGGAACGAAAAAGGTTAAACAGGAAATGTAGAGGGTTAAAGAAAAGGAGGCAAGAAAGTGAAGAAGCGGAGGATGAATACCAGAATGCATGGACAGAATATGGGAAACAGCAGCGACTAACAAAACGAAAGATAAGAGATGCGAAAGTTATGTGTGACAGGAGTAAGATCCGATCCCTGAAAGAGAAAGGACTTGCAGGTGGGCGTGAGTGGTACAGATTCATGAGAGTGGAAAAGATGGCTGGGAATGAAGATGTGAAAGCCTTGAAAGTAAATGCTGAATGTGTAACAGATGAGACAAAAATCAAAGAGGTTATAAAAAACTTTTGGGAAGACATAGGAGGCGTGGGTGAAATCTTTGACGTAAGACCAGAATGTATAACGTTGGAAAGAAAAGATGCGGAAGAGTTGAATGAATGGATTAGCAGGGATGAAGTAGAGAAGTGTGTAAGGAGGCAAAAGAATGAATAAGCAGCAGGCCCGGATGAAATACCATATGAGATGTACAAGAATGGGGGTGAGGTGGTGATTGACAGGATGACTTGACCTATTTAACCGTGTGTGGGAAGAAGAAAGGGTGCCTAGAAAATGGAATGAATGTAGAGTGACCCTATTGCATAAAGGAGGATACAAGAGTAAGAGTGAATTGAAGAACTATAGACCAATAGCCCTAATGAATACAGTAGGTAAAGTTTTTAGTGCAGTGTTGAAGGAAAGGTTGTGTAAAATGGTTGGAGAGAGCTATGGTGTTAGGTGAGGAGCAAAATGGTTTTCGAGTGGATAGGAGGGCAGAGGACAACATGTTTGTGGTGAATGAAATAATTGAAAAGAAGGAAAAGGGAGGGAAAGACACTGTACCTTGGGTTCCTAGACATTGAAAAAGCCTATGATAGAGTAAACAGAGAAATGTTATGCAAGGTTTTGGAAAAGGTTGGGTTGAGCCAAAAGATAGTGAACATAGTGAGAAGCATGTATGAAGACACTAGAGCAAAATATAGGCTAGGTAGTATAGAAACAGAATGGGTAAGGAGTGAGAGAGGTGTTAGGCAAGGATGCACTCTGTCCCCAACCTTGTTTAGTCTGTATACTGAGGAACTGGCAGTAAGGATGAGAAGAATGGATGCAGGAGTGAGAGTAGGAAATGACAAAATAAGCTGTTAATGTATGCAGATGATATGGTAGTTATGAGTGAGTCGGCCGAGGAACTCCAGAGCCTGTTAGATGTGGTGAATGAATATGGGAGAGACTTTGGAGTAAAATTTAGCCTGAAAAGATCAGCAGGCCAATCAGGGGTTGGTTGACTTGGGAGTGTGGCAAGGATGAGGGCAAGCAAGTATGATGTGTTGAGGGAAGTGTGGAAAAGTGTGGCTGTCCCAAGCATTATGTATGGTATGGAGGTGATTGCATGGAATGAGAGTGAAATAGATATATTGGAAGTGGGACAAAATAAAGTAGCAAGAATGGCACTGAATGCACCCAGGTATGCAGCGACTGAAGGTTTAAGAGGTGACATGGGATGGAGTACATTTAGGGAGAGACATTCGAAAGCAACACTCAGGTATAAGATCAGACTGGAACGAATGGAGGACACAAGATTGGCACGAAAAGTTTATTTGTGGAGTGAATGTAGTAGTAAATGGGGGAAGCGATGCCAAAAAATGGTAGAAAGAAGTGGATTGCGATTTTGGTGGATGTATCAACTGATAGATGGAAGACCGAATGTAATTGAATGGAAGATGTTGAATGGTGATGAAGAAGGCCTTGAGTGGGATGTGAGAAAGTGGAAAACTGAGATCGATAGAGTAGTGAAGTATGTGGGGCTGAGTAAGTGGAAGAATGAGATGGATCAAAAGAAAACACTAGAATGGTGTAAGGAGAAAGAGGCACCAGCGTATGAAAGTGTGTATGATGGAACCCGGGGTGGCGACCTTCTCTTCCAAGCCAGAACACAGTGCTTAGATGTAAATGCAAGGAACTACAGATGGTCCGAGTCAGGCAGCAAAGTGTGCCAGATGTGTGACATGGGTGAGGATGAAACAGTGGAACATGTGATACTAGAATATGAGAAGTATAGCGGGGAGAGAATGGAAATGATGCGTGTGGTTTTGACTGAAATGGGAGGTGACATGAACGAGGTGGTTGAAAGGACAGGAAGAGAATGGATGTTATTACTGCTGGGACTGTGTGGTGAGACAAGTGGACGGATGATTGAGACAGTGAAAGAGTTTTTGGAAAGAATGTGGTATATGAGAAATAGACAATAGACTCTACAGCCCTAAAACAAGAACAAGAACAAGACTACAGGAGCAGCCGGTTTAAAGGCCTCTGGCCTATGAAGAAAAGGCCACCTGTAACATCAAGATCAAGATCAAGTTGTGACCGTTTGCAACCGAAAATTTTCCGATTGCAACCAAAAATCCCCCCCAGAAAACGCCTTTTTTTTGTAACTGTTATCTACGGTAAACAAACAAACAACTAAAAAAAAAAAAAAAAAACAGTTGGCTTTGTACAACACCTAATAATATTACCCTGGATGGCGCTATTTTCCTTGCTGATCCAATGGACCCGTTTACTCACACCTAAAACACGGAATTTTGTGAAGCTTTGGATGCAATATAAGCTACTTATCACTGTACTCATACTCATTTTGCTTAAAAATGCACCATGAATGAGATATATGCAGTTTTTTGGGCCAAAATATGACGTGGCCGCGGAACGCGCTGTGATTGGTTGTGACGTAGTCAGCGCAGAAACATCCCTTCCACTTCGATGTCTACCCCGCTTCCTCGCCTATACGTATAGCTGGACAAAAAGAACACACTGTTTGTTTTGTGCCAATCTGCTAAAACACCACGGTTAAAACACCAGAGAGTGTTCATATCTGTGTCCAAAGACAAGAAAAAAAGTAAACAGTGGTGGATGTCTACTATAGGCGTGATTCCCCTGAGGGAACACACATGTTACTCGTGTGTGTGTGTGTGTGTGTGTGTGTGTGACACTGTGTGTGTGTGTGTGTGTGTAGTATACATAGTACTACGTACGGATTGGTGATTGGTGTTTGTCTGTGTATGCAGTGATGATGTAACAATTAAACGCCTACACACACACATGCACACACACATACACACCACACGCAGCGTTGTGGTATTGTGACAATGCTGTGGGCACGGGAAGCATCCAAAAGAACATAATAACATAAGAAAATAAGGAAGCTACAAGAGGCCGTGAGACCTACACGAGGTAGTTCCTGTAGTGATTGTGAATTTCCCCTTCATCTAGGGCCCTAGGCGATTCATTATGTACTCTTGACGAACTCATAGAAAAACAGGTATAGAGTGAGAGCGCCTTCCACCCACCCACACACACACACACACACATCTGATCAAGAGCACACTGCGCCTTCCACACACACACATATGTATATATATGTGTGTGTGTGTGTGTGTATTTACCTAGTTGTATTTACCTAGTTGTAATATACAGGAAAAGAGCTATATATATATTATATATATATATATATATATATAATAAATATATCTATATATATATATATATATATATATTATATATATATATATATATATATATATAGTATATTATTTATATATATATATATATATATATATATATATATAATATAGATATATATAATATATATATATATATAATATATATATATATATATATATATATATATATATATATATATATATATATATATATATATATATATATATATTATATATATATATATATATATATATATATATATATATTATATATATAATATATATATATATATATATATGCTCGTATTGTCCCGTCTCCTAATCTAATATTATCCAGCTTGCCTTTGAAGTCCTGAATATTTCTTGCATTGTGTGTGTGTGTGCGTGGAAGGCGCAGTGTGCTCTTGAAGGATGTGTATGTATGTGTGTTGGTGTAAGGCGCTCTCATTCTACCTGTTCTTCTATGAATTCGTCTATGATGTGTATGCATGTGTGTTGGTGGAAGGCGCTCTCATTCTACCTGTTCTTCTATGAATTCGTCTATGATGTGTATATATGTGTATGGTGGGAGGCGCTCTCATTCTACCTGTTCTTCTATGAATTCGTCTATGATGTGTATATATGTGTATTGGTGGGAGGCGCTCTCATTCTACCTGTTCTTCTATGAATTCGTCTATTGTCAGTCAGTTATCACTCCTAACATATATATTAACTTGCATAACTATTACTAGTGAATTACACCTAATTATCAAACAAGGGTCACACGTATTATAACTTCCATACAGGATAGGTGCATGTAATTAACATCAAAAGAATCAGTGTATTTTTAGAAACATTATAAACATATACTTATATATCTATGTAATGTATATATAATTATACGTTTATCTTTCCTCCTCTGTTGCACCGTGAGACCCATGAACACCTTGCACTCTCAAAGTATGTCACAGGACAAATGCCTAGTTGTCAGCATAAAGTATAGGATCAACAAGAAGTGATAAGAAGCCAGAATCACGAGGAGGAGGAGGAGAAGACCTCGGACATCGACGCTACAAACACGCTCTGCTCACTCGCCCCATCCGACACTCCCTGGCTGTGCTCAAGACATTCATTGTACTTGATTCCTGTAATGTTAACAGGCGCAGGATAAATACCCACTAACGAGGATCTTTAAACTCTAAGGGTGGCTGATATAGCTGATTACCCTTAAGTGTAACAATATTGATCTCCCTGTGTTCCTGCTCAATACCTTGCAAAATTTGGGTTAAAGAAGCTTTAGCAGTTGATGGAATATGAGCACACTCCAGTAATCCCTCATATTCAATTACTTTATCGAAATATCTTTGACACTGTTCTTTATAATTGATAACACATTAGTGAATCATTTCTTTATCCCCAGCTTGTCTTAATTGAACTACATATAGGAAGTAAGTCTCCTCATATTTATTCCATTGCTCATTTAACAATGGTAGACCTGTCTTTAAATCAATATAATCAATAGGTATTGCCTTAATTGCGTCCTCACACTTATTATATATTCGTGTGAGCATTGCTAATTTAGCCGATAATAAATTCATAGCTAATTTCGCCATGATTTAGTTAATAACTAAGTTAAATAGAATATAAAATGCAATATTACGTCACTAAAAATAATTGCTAGTTGATAATTAATTATTATATCCGAAGTGCTGGAAGCGCCGTTGGCTGGCCTGTCAAGGCGCAGAACCAGGCCGATGACCAACCAGCATTTAACTATTCCCACTAACTAAGACTACGTAACCTCTGATGTTATCTACTACCTGGCGTATGGTAGTTGACCGGCTGTTGAATCGTTCTCGATGCCGCAAAACACCTCCCTTTCGCTCTCATAACCAGCGGTTGTGATAGGCTCATAATTACGCCTCACAACGACCACTTTGAATCACATGTACACCAATATTTCTCACTCAGGGCACTCACTCGGGGCACTCGGGGCACTCACTCGGGGGTCAATGACTTCCTCCAAAGCCTCCCTGTGGCGTCTGCCTATGCTGACGACTGCACCGTGTCCCACACCTACACCAGAGAGGAGACGGCGAACGTGATAGATGCCACCAACCGTCAACTTTTTTGGTGACATCACGGCCTGGGGAAGACGGTGGCAAGTCAAGTTTGCTGCCGAGAAGACCCAGGCCATGGTTATATCACGTTCGAGGGAGGACCCCAGGCTACTCGAGGGGAAGCTGAAGTTTGGGGACGATACCCATGCCATCAAGAACTCCATCAATATCCTGGGGATGGAGGTTGACTCCAGGCTCCACTTTGACCGCCACCTGGAGACAGTGGCGCGTCGAGCCTCCCTGAGGGTGACTCTCCTGCGCCGAGTAAGGCCCCTGCTCGACGCTGACGGCCTCATGCGGCTCTATAAGGCCCAAGTGAGTTCCGTCATGAAGTACAGTCCTCTCTCCTGGATGAGTAGTGCCCAGTGCCACCTGTCACTGCTTGATAAATTGCAGAGGCGTGCTGAGCGCCTCAAACACCCAACCGACGACCAATATCACATGGAACGTCGCCCGCGGCACCAGTGGTAGCAGCAGCAGCGACGACAACAACACCAACATCAGCTGCAGCTCCAACAACACCAGCAACAACAACAACTACAGCAGGAGCAGTGGCGGGATGATCCCCGCTCCCAGCTTGACAGCCTGGGGCACCGGAGGAGAGTCGGTGCCCTCACAGTGCTGCACAAGGCCCAGGTGCAACACGCTTCCCACCTTGCAGGACTTCGGGTCCCGTGGAGGAGGTCAGAGCGCGCTACGAGGACGGTAGCGTCAGGTGATCTCCTCCTCGAGGCCCCGAGGACCCACACCGTGAAGGGCCAGCGAGCCTTTACTTGGGCCACGGCGACACTGTGGAACACCTTCACGGTTGAGGTGGATGTCGTGGCCATGAACACCCAGCAGGTGAAGGTGGCGGCCCACAGATGGTGCCGCTTACACCCGTCTTAGTGCCCGTAAGGCGTGACACAGTGTCGTGTCAATAGTGACACACAATGACACACACATAGTGACACACACATAGTGACACACATTGACACAGTGTACGTGTAAATAGTGCGCCTGAAAAGTGCCTGTGACGGACAGCGACCCTCAGCCTGTAACATTCTATATTTAGTTATTATCCTATAAGGCATAGCTTTCGGATAGATGTCCCGGGACAGGGGACATCTTTAGCTTTTCGCCACTCATTGCCTTCACCAACCTCTTTGCTATTTGATTTGTAGCCCCATGTATACCATGATGTCAGTTGTTTAAATAAATAAGAAAAAATAAAGATATATATATATATATATATATATATATATATATATATTATATATATATATATATATATATATATATAGAGATAAAAGGAGAGAGAGAGAGAGAGAGAGAGAGAGAGAGAGAATGAGAGCGAGAATGGAAACAAGATCCCCAAAAACAAACCCGAGATATTTCAAATTTCTCTCTCTCATATCTCTTCCCCTCCTCTCTCTCTCTCTCTCTCTCTCTCTCTTCTCTCCCCTCTCTCTCTCTCTTCTCTCTCTCTCTCTCTCCTCTCTCTCTCTCCTCCTCTTCTCTTGCATCTTTATTTTCCATCAGCTCTCCTCGTTCTCCTCCTCCCCTTCCATCTTCCCCTTTCTTTCCCTCCCTCACCCCTGAAATTTGTCTAAGGACTTGTCTCTAGAGCCCCTTTCACATATTCTAGAGTACCGCGCCGAATTGTGGCGACTCGTTCGTTACCGTGAAATTCCGTTTGCGCACGCTTAAGTACTCGTGGATACTCGGTATCAACTCGTGATAGTCGTGGCAGGGTCGTGATGTGTAAAGGGTATGCGTGGGAGGGATTAGACATTTTAGAAATGTTCAAAATCTGGCCGCGCAACGGTTACGACTTTTAGATGCGTAGTGGATGTGTAGCCGGGTCGTAAGTACTAGTAAAACTCGTAGCGGCTCGTCGTTTATAGTACCGATTTTTGCCTATTCGTTATGACTCAGCCACCCCACGAGTTGCCACGCATTGCTACGCGCTGGCAAGTGTTGCTACGAATTACCACGACATATCGGAGCAACTCTTGGCAAGCGCACAAGTCGATGTGTGGACAGTTGCTACGAATATCGAAAGTCGCAACGAGTAGGTAGATGAGTAGCTACGACTTGCAGGAGTAGTCAATATTAGCCACGAATTATGTCCACGAGGTCAATCTTTGGCGTCGATAAATGCCAAGAGTAGCTACGACTACCACGCATTGTTACGAGTAGTCACGCATATAGTCACGACTTGTTACGAGTAGTCACACATCTTTAGTTAATATTTGCTACGAGTTTGCAAGATTCCACACGAGTCGCCATGAATTACCAACTCAGCGGCAGGGTTGCCAGCCAACGCTACGAGTTTACACGCATATAAAGAGGTGTCGGCAGGCATATACTTTAAGTTATATGTATTTCTCTATATACATATACTTATATGATACCATGTTTTATAATGTTTGTCTACCCGCGTGTCTATATGTTTGTCTGTCTGTATGTATATCTCATTGTCTGTCTGTCTGTCTGTCTCTCTGCTTGTCTGTCTCTCTGTCTGTCTGTCTGTCTAAGCCAAGTACCATTTATATGTACCAAATTTCCGTAGCACCTTCGCTCTTATTACTTCACAGATTATTAGGGAAGGTGTAAGACCAGAACACCAATAATAGGTCACTGAACTACATGGCAGGACACGTAAGGCCAAGGAACAGGACTCGAACCCAGGTACACTTGAATGGGCCCCAGACATAACTACGTCACGGTTTGTTTACATCGGTGCATTGTGGGGATAAGGCGGGGTCGCCGCGGGTGGACCTACGAAGGGAAAACTACGGCGATGGAAGAATTTGAGTTTTTTTTTGCGCGAAATTGATTTCCCGGGTGTATTTCTGTGCTCGTTCTCGTGACAACACTATAGAGAAGACCTGAGGTAATGGCTGATGGGGCCGAGGCTTCAAAACCCAAAAAAACGAGTCATAACGAGCCTCGTCAAAGGAAAGCAGCTGGTAGGGTACGTAATGTGTCCCTACTATTGCTTACTTCTTAAGAGACTCTGCTGTATTTTTTTTCCGGGTTTAGAAGCCTCTGCCATAAACCATCCCCAGGTTTCCTTTTTTGTCAGCGAGCACGGAAATATACATTGGAATATCAATTTCGCCCAAAAAACTACTCGAAATTTTTTCATCGTCGATCTCTTTTTGGGTTTTTAAAATTTTTATGGTTATGAAGATTAAAAACCTTAAAAATTTGAGTTCCTTTTTTTTGTCTTTTCTCATATAAGTAGGATTTTTCTAGTTTTTTCCCCATCTCCCCCTTCCCACAAAAAAAGTTTGGGGCCCGGGGGGAATGGGGGTTTTTTTGGGCTGGGGTAAAAATATGCGTCGCCCCCACAAGTTTTTTGAGTTAGGGGTGTTGTAAAAATTCCCCTAATCTGGGGAAAATTCTTTGGGATTTCTTCTGACCAAGACTTTGAACCTGACGATCCTCACAGAATGATGACAAGTGTCGAGAACCCCCCCAAACCCCCCCCGCAGGGGGTTTTTAGGCTATTTTTGGTTGGGTTTAAAATTTTTTTATATTTGGTTGGGTTTTAAGTGGTTTTTTGGGTTGTTATATTTGGTTAGGTTCATTTGGTTGGGTTGGGGTTTGGGTTTAGATTTGGTTTGGTTAGTTTTTGTTAGGATAGTTTTTGGTTAGGTTAACTTAGGTTATATTTGGTTAGGTTAGGTTTTTTTTGGGTTAGGCAAATTTCTCTAGATATAAGGAAATTACCCTAGATCTAGGTTTTTTTTACCCCCCATACCAACTCTTAAAAAGGTTTTTTCCGAGCATAATTTGTTCCCCCCCCAAAAAAACCCCCGCTTCCCACAGGTCTCCAAACTTTTTGGTAAATTTGGGGGAAGAGGGAAAGTAGGGGAAACACTAAATTTTTATTGTGGGGGTTTTAATTTTTATGGGGGGTTTTTTGGGGGGGGAAAAATTATGCGTCGGAAAACACAAATTTAAGATTGTGTTGGGTGGAAAATTTTTCCTGGATTAGGGAAATTTACCTTAATCTAGAGAAATTTGCCAAACCAAAAACCAAACCCTAAAAAATTAACCTAAAAACCTAACCAAATCTAATAAAACCTAACCTAACCAAATCTACCTGCCCTAACCTAACCAATCAACCTAACCTTCTAGCGGGGGGTTGGGGGTGTTCTCGCATTCGGTCATCTTGTGAGGATCGCCCTGGTTCCATGTCTCGGGACTCAGAAAAACCAATAAATTTTCCCTAGA
>JACEEZ010004350.1:122828-155328 GCA_016584305.1 Chionoecetes opilio | reverse complement strand
ATCATGCATAAATTAGCGTTAATAAATAAATAAATTCATCAATCGGGTAGTTTTCCCGATGATGATGTTATTTATTTACTTATATATTTCGTTTTCTGAAAAATAAATTAGCACCATGTATAAATTAGCGTTACTAAATTAAAAGATCATCAATCGGGAAAACTACCCGATTGATGATTTTATTTATTTAGTTAACGCTAATTTTTGCATGTGGGTAATTCATTTATCAGAAAACGAAATACATCAATGAAAGCTTTAATAAAGTTGCGCTCCTATTGATACCCTGCATGATAAAGTTGACTAGCAAAGTTTTAAATGGCAAAGATTTTAAGTGAATATTAAGTTCATGCATATTTCTTCATAGTCTCGTAATGACTTCTTTAGCGTGTTTTACTGTTTTTTATTTGATAATATTATAGAAAAAACATTTCAATATCGTATCAATGCATTAGTATCAATGTATTAGTATACTTTCTTTTATTATGTGTATTAGCGTATAGTTTTTTAGTATAATTTCTTATCGCTCGTGTATTATATTATTTTTATAGTAGAGAATGCTGTACTTTTTCCATATTATTTGTATAATCATTGTCATGAAAAAAATATAATATTGATAGAGATAGCCCTTGGCATCCCAGCCGGGACTTTAGCACATCAACTCCCTTTCTGTTTTCAATGTATTATTTTTAAAAAAAAGAAAAAAAGAAAAAAGAGAGAGAGAGAGAGAGAGGAGAGAAGAGAAAAGAGAGAGAGAGAGAGAGAGGAAGAGAGGGGAGAGAGAGAGAGAGAGAGAGAAGAGAGAGAGAGAGAGAGAGAGAGAGAGAGAGAGAGAGAGTATACGCCGTACAGAATATAAATTGGAGAAAAAAAGACGAAAAAGGAAGAAGTGTGAAAATTGAGAACGGAAAGAGAGAGGAAGGAAGAGTGAGAGTAAAAAAAAGGGAAATGGAGAGGTCAGAGGAGAGTTAAAGGCATTGTATGCTTTTTTTTTTTCTCTTTTATTTTGTCATTTTTTCGTTATGTCTGACAAACCTAATTATTTTGTCTTTATGGTTATTCGCCCTTGTAGTAGTAGTATAGTAGTATATAGTGGTGGTGGCAGTAATGGGGGTGGCAATAGTAGTAGTAGTAGTGTAGTAATGGGTGTGGTGTAAAAGTATTGGTAGTAATATTATTATTATTAGTAGTATGGAGCATTGGCGGTGGTGGTAATAGTAGAAGCAGTAAATAGTTTAAATTTATGAAACAATAAAAATGAAGAAGAAAAAAAAACAACTATATACACTCAAAAAAAAATTGGGGAAAAAATAACACAAGTTTTAGGCTTTTGTAACTTTTTTTTGTTTTTTTGCCAGTCCATTACGATGTAAAAACTAAAGGAAAATAACTGCGTTATTTTTTTTTACCAAAACAAATTGTAATGTAATCACTAGGGCCCGGATAGTTATGCACAAAAAAACCATGAAATATGCATGCAAATATGCACTAAAAATTGGACAAATATGCACAAAAAACAGGACAAATATGCATTTATATGCACTAAAAAATGTCACTTAAAAAGCCAAGAATGCAGTTATACGGAAACAAAATAGTTAATAGAAACTAATGTTAATTTTTATTAAGCAATATACATAATGTATTTAACATATATATGTAAAAGTGCTTCAAAAATAATATGAACATGTATTTACATTATAAAACTGACATTTTCAGTCATTACAGATTGTGGTTGCATTTGATGATGACATGGTGGCGTAAGTTCTCAAAGTTAAAACTCCGCCTGTTGTCTGTCAGCATAGTTTTATATTCTGAGAACACCCTTTCTACGTCACACGGACCGATTGGTGCATGTTTCATACATAGCATGTTTGACATAGTGAAGTGGCTGTACCGTCTCATCAATAATAATAGCATCACCACACATTATCTGACTGACTTTTTTCAGTTTTTTCAAACCCCTTTGTTTTTGTAAAACACGGACTTGAAATTTCTTGCTCGCTGTCACTGGTGCTTCACAATATTTACAAAACAGTACACTTCCATCAGTAGTAAATGCATCAATTCCATTACATATGATCTCAGCACTTCATTTTGGTTTCTTTGTACTTTCGGCATTTTCACGGCAGCTGAAGAGAGTAGCTCCACACAGCAGCACTGCTCCTGACTGACTGCTGCAGCAAACCCGTCGGGGTGGGGGTAACCCAGAATACCAAGGACCGGAAACGACAGATTAAGAGACGTGACCTCACCTCACTTCACCAAACCACACCTCACCTCAACCTCACCTCCCAGTACCACTTGTGCTCAGATGAATATTTTACCAAAATATGCTTTACATCATTATCTAGGAAATATGCACTTATCATAGAAATCACGCAAAATATGCATTTGCATTGAACTATGCAAAAGCATAACTATCCGGCCCTAGTAATCACTAATAATGAAGGAGAAGGAAAAGGAGGAAGAGGAGGAAGAGGAGAACAATATGCCCTAATAACCACAAATATCTCCTTCATTTCTAACACACGTGGCGGTGAAGAAGAAGTTGGGGTGGCTACCGAATTCAAGTGTACCTGGGTTCGAGTCCTGCTCCTTGGCCTTACGTGTCCTGCCATGTAGTTCAGTGACCTATTTATTGTGTTTTGGTCTTACACCTTCCCCTAATATTCTGTGAAGTAATAAGAGCGAAGGTGCTACGGAAATTTGGTACATATAAATGGTACTTGATATAGACAGACAGACAGAGAGACAGACAGGGAGAGAGACAGACAGACAGACAGACAATGAGATATACATACAGACAGAAAAACATATAGACACGCGGATAGACAAACATTATAAAACATGGTATCATATAATTATATGTATATAGAGAAATACATATAACTTAAAGTATATGCCTGCCGACACCTTTTTATATGCGTGTAAGCTCGTGGCGTTGGCTGGCAACCCTGCCGCTGAGTTGGTAATTCATGGCGACTCGTGTGGAATCTTGCAAACTCGTAGCAAATATTAGCTAGATGTGTGACTACTCATAGCAAGTCGTGACTATATGCGTGACTACTCGTAACAATGCTTGGTAGTCGTAGCTACTCTTGGCATTATATCGGCGCCAAAGATTGAACTCGTGGACATAATTCGTGGATAATATTGACTACTCTTGCAAGTCGTAGCTACTCATCTACCTACTCGTTGCGACTTTCGATATTCGTAGCAACTTGTCCACGATTCACATCGACTTGTGCGCTTACAACGAGTTGCTACGATATGTCGTGGTAATTCGTAGCAACACTTGCCAGCAATGCGTGGCAATAGCAATGCGTGGCAACTCGTGGGGTGGCTGAGTCATAACGAATAGGCAAAAATCGGTACTATAAACGACGAGTCGCTACGAGTTTTACTAGTACTTACGACCCGGCTACACATCCACTACGCATCTAAAAGTCGTAACCGTTGCGCGGCCAGATTTTGAACATTTCTAAAATGTCTAGACTCTAGACCCTCCTACGCTTATTCCTTATTCATGACAATAATTATACAAATAATATGGAAAAGTACAGCAATTCTCTACTATAAACTAATACTAATACAGAGCGATTAAGAAATTATACTAACAACTATACGCTAATACACATAATATAAAGAAAGTATACTAATACATTGATACACAAAATATATAAATAAATTATACTATGTATAGCATTTATCTTATAATACAAATGTTTAGTAATTATTTTTATGACATGTTTCTACTGCATTAGTTCCGCTTGCAGCCAGTGATTTACGCCCGATTTGAAGGCGTGCAGGGAAGTGGTGAGGTGCAGGTCGGTCTGGCGCACCAAGGTGTTCCATAGCCGACCATAGCGGGGGAGGAAGGAGCGGAGGTAATTTTCCGCCCTCGCAAAGGGGCACAGTCACTGATGGTCGATGTTGTGGGCCACACGGGTAGAATGGGAGGGCCTGGCCCGTGGGTTGAGGCGCAGCTCTCCTAGTTGTAGGTTTGCATCCTGTGAACCTTGTTAATGACGCACACGCCTGCCACGTCACGCCCGCTGCCGGAGAGTTTGAAATGATCTGTGCAGCAGCCTCGGGGGCTTCAGCCGGGACAGCCGCTGGGCTCTGGCTTGAACCCGGTCAAGGAGGCCGAGGTATGACGGGGGGCAGGAGGAACATGCGAGGGGCGAGTATTCCATCAGGGAGCCGACATGTGACTTGTAGAGTGTCCCGACTCCCTGAGCGTCCAGGAGGTGCGCGACGCGTCGGATGCAGCTCAGTTTCCAGGCAGCATCCTTGGCGACTTCCTGACGTGACGGGTGTATGTGAGGCCAAGTCGAACTCCACAACTAAATGTTGACTGACTCCTGGGGGTGTATTTTTCTGCCTTCCTGGAGAATGGCGTGTTGGTCCCAGTTGACTGCATCTTGCCTGGGGGAGTGAGGAGGGTTTGGGTCTTGTCTGGTGAAAAGGGTTTGACTTGCCATCTCTTGCCCCAGGAGGCGATGCTCTGCAGTGCCTGGTTGATGCGAATGACTTTTACAGGCGGTCACACCTCTCACAGGTGAATGTGAGAGTACAGTCGTCTGCGTACGCTCTTGCCTCAGGAATCAGCTGCAGGATGTCGTTGAAGTAAACTTCCATAGTAATGGCCCGAGTACACTTCCTTGAGGGACACTAGCTTTGATAGCATTTTTTAGAGGAGGTGTGACCATTCACCACCACGCGCAGAGTTCTTTCGTGGAGGTAATCTTGCAGGAGGTGTAACAGGTCACCGCAGATTCCCACGCGTCTCAGCTTGGTAGTATGCCCTGATGCCACACCCTATCCAAAGGCACCAGCGATGTCAAAGGGCGACGACGAAGGGGTTTCGCTCCGATCTAGGGGTGGTTCCAGGCTGCTGAGTGCAGGAGAAGAAGGTCTGCTGCGGATCTCCCCTGTCGAAAGCCGAATTGCCGTGAATTTAGGGAAGCGGTGAGCGTCAAAAAATGTAGTGATTTTGGAAAGGGAAGATGAAATCAAGCACTTCCAACAACGGAAAGGAGGAAAATGGGACGATAGTTCTGAGGATCGCCTCTGCTCTTCTTTCGTGGATAGCACAGACTCTCGCCACTTTCCACTCAGATGGCCAAATGCGAGATGAAAGGCACTCCCGGGAAAATGGTAGCAAGAGGCACAGCAAGTTGTGAGGCACATCTTTTAAGCAGGTTGAGGACTGATACTATCTGGTTTCCCCGCGCTTTCTTGGAATCAACTTGTTGAAGTTGTTGCAACACCTCCTCCGTGGTAATGGTGATGTTCCCTAGGGCGGCCCTTGGTTAGAACCGGAACGTAGGAGGTTCACGTTCTGGGTCAGGAACTGTCATTTGGGGGAGAAGTGGGCGCCAACACCTGAGCTTTACCCCGGTGACTGTGACAACAGAGCCATCAGTGCTGTCAACGGTGGGATGCTGTCGTCAACGAGAGAAGCCCTGTTGTTGTTGATGCTGCTCCACCAATCCTTTTGTGCCCACTGGCTGGCCTGTTAGCTTTCGCTTGAGGTGATCCCTTTCCCGTTGTTGATCACCTCTTTCTGGACTCTTTTTCATATTTTCACAGGTCATTTTGTGCTGGTGTTTATGTCTTCTTGTGGGGTGGCCTTATATCGCAGCCGGGCCTTGCTCTTATTGTCTGCTGCTTTCCTGCATTGAAACCCCAAAAAACCGGGGTTGGTCCCCCGGGTTTAGATTTTGTATGTCGGGCAGGCAAAACCTTCTTTGGTGGGACAAAAGGATTTCTGTGATGTTTTTCCCTTTGTGTGTAAGTCACCTGTAAGCACTCAGACCACAAAATTTTTGTTAATGTCTGTTTTATCTCTCTCTCTCTCTTCCTTCCTCCTCCTCTTCCTCTCCCTTCCCCTCTCTCCTCTCCCCCTTCTCTCTCTCTCTTCTCTCCCTTTTTCCCCTTCCCCTTCTCTCTCTCTCTCTCCTCTCTCTCTCTCTCTCTTTTTCTTCCTCCTGCTTTAAAAACACACCCTCTTTTAAATCCACCTTTTTTCCTCTTTTTACAAAGTCAAGAGGCTGTAGAAAATTTTGAAGGGTGGAAAGGCATGGTGTTTGAAATATCAGTGCGGGGCCCCCAAAGCGGGGGGTGAGGCCATGACCGCGGGTTGCATGCTGTCCTGACTGCCCTTGGCAATCGGTACCATCCTCCCGATGGAAAAGGGGGGTGGGCGCCCTATCCCGGAAAGGGAAAGGGGGCCACGACTCAACAATTACCGCTGTATTACATGCTCAGCGTACCAGGCAAGGGCTTGCCCATCTATTGCTGACAGAATTGCAGTCTCGGTGAACTCAAACCTAAACATCTGGGTTCACGCCTGGTAAGTCAACAACGGACCGTATCCTAGCGCTTCGTGTCCTGGTGGAACGCCGACGTGAGTTTCGACAGGGGATGCTTTGCAGCCTATGTTGATCTCAAGAAGGCGTTTGACTCAGTGCATCGTTAGTCACTCTGGGATCTTCTGCGACTTCGAGGGATTCCTGCAAGGACTATTGGTTTGATAACTGGTCTGTATTCTGGGACTGAGAGTGCTGTGAAGTGTGGGGCAGGTGTATCCAGCTTCTTTCCTGTGAATACAGGAGTGAGGCAAGGGTGCGTCCTTGCCCCATCACTTTTCAACGCTTGTATGGACTGGGTATTGGACAAGGTTGTAGATCAAAGTGATTGTGGAGCATCCGTCGGCAACACCAAGATCACTGATCTTGTTTTTGCCGATGATGCAGTAATCTTTGCTGAGTCGCTAGAGGTCCTGGTGATGGCTCTCGAGGCGCTGCACGAGTAGGCAAAAGCCTTTGAGACTTGAGGTCTCCTGGCTCAAGACCAAGTTCCAGGTGTTTGGAGACTTACTAGATGAAGCAGTACAGTCTGTTCATGCGTGTGGCGAGGACATTGAGATCTTGGAAAGTTTTACATACCTTGGTAGCGCAGTTCATAATGACGGCGGGTCACGTCAAGAAGTCTTACGACGGATTGGCATAGCCCACGGTGTTATGGACTCGCTCAGCGGGAGTATTTGGCGTTGTCGGTACCTGTGCAGGAGGACAAAGATCCGGATCTTCAAGTCGCTTGTGATCCCTGTCTTACTCTATGGTTGTGAGACATGGACACTAAATAGTGACTTGAAGAGACGAATCAATGCCTTTGGTAATAAGTGTCTTCGCAGAATCATGGGGTATCGCTGGGATGATTACGTGTCAAATTAGCGATTGCACCGTGAGACTGAATCGAGGCCTATTACCTGCATAGTCCGTCAGCGCCAACTTCGGCTATATGGGCATGTGGCACGCTACCCTGAAACCGATCCTTCCCATCGGGTTGTATCTGTAAGAGACAATCCGGCGTGGAGGAGGCCAAGGGGTGGCCCACAAGGCTCGTGGCTGGGGCAAGTTGATGTTTCTTGTCGAGAGCTGCTTGGTATGGGAAAGGAGCCTGCATGGGAACTCGCGCGTGGTGACCCCCGGGAGTGGCGTCGTAGGGTGGGCGAGGCGACGCGCCCCCCGGCGTATGCCCCCAATGATTGATTGATTGATTCCTCCATTCCATGTCGCCTCCGTGGTGTAGTGGCTGGCGTGCGTGGCTGCGAATCTGCAGGCCCTGGTTCGAATTCGGTCCAGGGCAAGTCGGCGACCAACCAGCTGTTGTTCCTCCCTTTCGGGGTTGATAAATGGGTACCTGGGGAAACCTGGGGAAGGAAACTGTGGTAGCCCGCATGTTACACTAGCCCGGTATCCCGGGGTAATGGGTCCTCACCCACCACAAAAGGGGGGCTGGTCGTCCCTATCTGGAAAGGGAAAGGGACCGTCAGGACTGCACCAATTACCGCGGTATTACACTGCTCAGCGTACCAGGCAAGGTACTTGCCCATCTATTGCTGGCACGGATTTGCAGTCATCTGGTGAAGCATCAGAGACCTCAGCAGTCTGGGTTCACGCCTGATAAGTCAACAACGGACCGTATCCTAGCGCTTCGTGTCCTGGTGGAACGCCGACGTGAGTTTCGACAGGGGATGCTTGCAGCCTATGTTGATCTCAAGAAGGCATTTGACTCAGTGCATCGTGAGTCACTTTGGGATCTTTCTGCGACTTCGAGGGAATCCTGCAAAGACTATTGGTTTGATAACTGGTCTGTATTCTGGGACTGAGAGTGCTGTGAAGTGTGGGGTAGGTGTATCCAGCTTCTTCCCTGTGAATACAGGAGTGAGGCAAGGGTGCGTCCTTGCCCCATCACTTTTCAACGCTTGTATGGACTGGGTATTGGACAAGGTTGTAGATCAAAGTGATTGTGGAGCATCCGTCGGCAACAACAAGATCACTGATCTTGTTATTGCCGATGATGCAGTAATCTTTGCTGAGTCACTGGAGGTCCTGGTGATGGCTCTCGAGGCGCTGCACGAGGAGGCAAAGCCTTTGGGACTTGAGGCCTCCTGGCTCAAGACCAAGGTCCAGGTGTTTGGAGACTTACTAGATGAAGCAGTACAGTCTGTTCATGCGTGTGGCGAGGACATTGAGATCTTGGAAAGTTTTACATACCTTGGTAGCGCAGTCCATAATGACGGAGGGTCACGTCAAGAAGTCTTACGGCGGATTGGCATAGCTCACGGTGTTATGGACCGCTCAGTGGGAGTATTTGGCGTTGTCGGTACCTGTGCAGAAGGACAAAGATCCGGATCTTCAAGTCACTTGTGATACCTGTCTTACTATATGGTTGTGAGACATGGACACTAAATAGTGACTTGAAGAGACGAATCAATGCCTTTGGTAATAAGTGTCTTCGCAGAATCATGGGGTATCGCTGGGATGATTACGTGTCAAATCAGCGATTGCACCGTGAGACTGAATCGAGGCCTATTACTTGCATAGTCCGTCAGCGCCAACTTCGGCTATATGGGCATGTGGCACGCTACCCTGAAACCGATCCTTCCCATCGGGTTGTATCTGTAAGAGACAATCCGGCGTGGAGGAGGCCAAGGGTGGCCCACAAGGCTCGTGGCTGGGGCAAGTTGATGTTTCTTGTCGAGAGCTGCTTGGTATGGAAAGGAGCCTGCATGGGAACTCGCGCGTGGTGACCCCCGGGAGTGGCGTCGTAGGTGGGCGAGGCGACGCGCCCCCGGCGTATGCCCCCAAAGATTGATTGATTGACCCACCACAGGCTCAAAGGGAGATGGAGATGAGATGAGCACTGATGGCCACGCCCAACATAGCGTATGTCCCTATCTTTACCTTTACCTTCCTCCTTCCTTCTCTCATACCTCTTTTTATTCTCAATCTAGAGTCATACTCTCTCTCTCTCTCTCTCTCTCTTCTCTCTCTTCGTCTCTCTTCTCTCTCTTCTCTCTCTCTCTCGCTCTCTCTCTCTCTCTCCTCTCTCTCTCTCTCTCTCTCTCTCTCTCTCTCTCTCTCTCCTCTCTCTCTCTCTCTCTCTCTCTCTCTCTCTCTCTCTCTCTCTCTGAATTTGAAAACAATAATAATAATAAAAAGGAAAAAGAAAGAAAACAAGACTAATAAAAGAAGGAGGAAAACAAGGTAGAAAGAGAAAGATATACAGAAAGAAGAAGAAAATAATGATAATAAGAAAAATTGACAAAATGGAGAAACAGTAAGCAAGAAAGATGATGGTAAGGAGGAGGAAGAGGAAGAGGAGATGATTGAAGAAAAGCAGGACAAAGGAGAGGCCATACAAATAAGAAGAATAATTGAAGAAATTTATGCTACAAGCACATACTAATTTGATGTCTTACCTATACAAAATCCATCGTCTATCTCATCCCGACACAATACCCCAACCAGTCAACTAACTAGGATACTTATCGGTGCATATTAGGGTTATAATTCGTGGTAGGCTTGATTAATCTTGCAGTGTCTTGTTATCCGTAGTGGTCAACGTGATCGAGGCCGCCGTGAAGGACAGAGGCGGAGGGCGGAAGCGGTGTGCTTTAATATGGGCGTCAGGCGGGTTTTCATAACCCAGTTATCTTGACGCGGCGGATATAATCACTTGTGTCGTATTTGAACACGTCCTATTGCTTTTTAACACTATGTGCAATGTGTCTATATACAATCATCTCATATATACCAATCCACGTATATATTTGATAAGAGATGTTAACTCGGTAGAGGCTGGAAGTGTACTAAATTTCTGTGGGTTCAGCGGGCAGCGGCCACAACAAATTACACGTGTCACCTTTCAGGTAGGCGGCAGGTGAACCACCACAATTGGTGCAAATTTAAAGGACGACGGGCAATGAGCAGCCGTTTCAAATTAAGGTGCTAATATAAGGTGAAAATGCTTTATACTAATGGGAAAGTTCAATTATCCTATCCCAGTACTCATCATTTACTTTAATTATCTTAAATAATACACATTACCATTATAAATATAATATATATATATAATATATATATATATATATATATATATATATATTATATATATATATATATATATTATATATATAATATATATATATATATATATATATATATATATATATATATATATATATATATATATATATATAATATATATATATATATAATATATATATATATATATATATATATATATATTATATTATACATCCCTACGCACCCCTTAGGATAAGTGGATAATACCTCCCTCACAAGGTGGGGGGGTAAGAAAACCACCACTCAACCAATTATTGAGAGGGTGGTTGGTGGATAATTTCCACAACTGGGGGCCGGCGAAAACCGAAGTTCCGCTTCAAGTGACATCACCCCAGGCCACATAGCGCCGGAACATTTTAATAGAGTTTTCGGCACTTTGGTCTTTGACTATTTTGAAATGTATAGCCCTGATAGAGGTACAAGTGAATATGCAGACATATACTTGTTCGGGGGGAGAGTTATCTCCTGGAATTATGATATCCTCAGTATAGTCCTCACCATTTACCTCAATTGGTTTGAGGATCTCTCTATCAGCGGGAAGTTCAGGGGGACCTAGATAGGAGACTAGTCTACCTTCAAATCTATTAAATTTAGGAAGACTTGAGTCATTGTATTTTGTGGCGCCCTGCATATAGAGAGGAAGGAAATATATATATATATATATATATATATATATATATATATATATATATATATATATATATATATATATATATATATATATATATATATATATATACAAAAGATGAACATAATAAATACAGCAGTCATGCCTAAGACACTTTCCATAAGACAGTCAAAACGGTGATAAAGCACTAATATTAAAAAGTTAAAGCAGGGTGAAAGATAAAAGTTATTACGACATTAGTAAAGTTGAAGACATTTTTTTTATACTTTTTTATGTTTTTTCATCATTTTTTTCAGTAGAAAACAGTGAAGGTCCTCAGTGGGCCTTAGTGAGACGCCTGGCCTGGCGCTTTGCCCTCTGTGCCAGGCGAATCTGTTGATCGACCTTCTTAGCGCGATTTGATTCCCGCCTTCTCTTTCTTATCTGTATGTTCCTTTCCTTCTCTTGAATCTGAAGGACTCTTCGCCGATTCTCGCGCTCCTTCTTCTTTGCCTCAGCCTTCGCCGTCCTCCTTTGTCTTTGCCTGGCTGAAAACATCTTCTGCGGCGGAGGCTCAGGGCAATCCTGGCAGCCTTCCTCCTCATCCTCCATCTCATCCTTGTACTCAGTCAGCGACTGCCACAGCTTTCTCTGCAGCTTCGCCTTTATGGAGACGCCGCACTCATACTCCTCTATATCCCAAACCTCCTTCTCCCCCTCCTCTTCCTCGTTTTCCTCCTCCTCGTCTTCCCCCCCCGCGTGTTTCGCCTCGGAGGGCCCCCAAAACACCCAACGTCCACCCTGTTCCCCCTCCTGCGGCGCTTCACCTGGGAGGGATGTAGGCGGGGGCCGGGGCACTCTCCCTTCCCCTCTTTTCTCTTCTTCCTTGTCATTGGGTATTTTTCCCCTTGTTTAGGGTTTTTGATACCATTTTTTACTGCTTTTCAAATTTCACCCTTACTACAAATCTACTATTTAATACTTTAGTATTACTACATTTTTTTTTGTTTTACGGGTATATTTTTACTACTTAAACCCTACTCTATTAATACACTAAACTATTTTTATTTTATACTATTCTTTTTTTTAAAAGATTGTCACAAAAATTGATCCCCCTACTATTTTGCATGGCGGGGGTTGATGGGGTTTTTTTTCTCCACCAGCAAAACCTCTTTCATCTCTTACGATTTTTTTGAAGAAACCATTCAAATTTTGTGGCGTGACTGTGGAAACTATTACCATTAAAGGGGGCCCTGGTTTGCACCCTAAAAAGTTTTTGACCCACAAACTTACAAAAACCTTTAATGTACAAGAGTCCCTCATTTAAACATAATACATAAATTAAGATACTGAAAAAAATTCAGTTTAAAAAACTTTCTAGTGTTTTCACTGTATGCCGTATAATCTCATCACAAAAACAGGGCGACTAGTACAATACTTTCCTTAACGAATTCTCATTTTATACTTTTACCACCTTACTAGGCCACACGGCTCATGGGGGGGTTTCCATTTTTATTCTTTTTTTTAAAACTCTGGTCAAAAACGTGTTTTAAACTTTTTTATGACAAATAGAATCAATCAATTAAGATACCCCAAAAATAAAATGATTTTTTATTATTGGATCTATGCCAAAATACAAAAACATGACCGTAGAAAAATTTTGTTTTAATAATAAACCACTTTTTCGGGGAAGGGTAAAAAACAAAAATTTATATCTTTGGGGGTTTTTAAATTTTAATTTCTAAAACTACTCACACATTCAAAAAACATTTTCTTTTAATTTACAAACCCTCTTTTTTTTCCTCACATTGCAAGCCAATTTAATTTCCAGTCCCCTAAATTTACTAAACCATCCTTATTAATCACATATATACAAATTTTTTCTAGAGTTTCAACTTCCGGAATAATACACTCCCCCTTTCCACCATTTACCGTTTTTTTTAAAAATTTTTCTCTCCCGCGATAATAAAGCTTAAATAGTTTAAAATTTTTTACTCCTGAAAAAAACAACTTTTTCCGGAAGCTTAAAATATACTTGGGAAAACGATTTTTTTGTACCATGATTAAATTTTACTATATGAATTTCTTGCAAAATCATGAAAATATACATGCTTTTTTTCCATTAAAAACAAAATACCTCTTGAAAAAAGTTAAAAACAACGGGAAAACCAAAAAGGTGTTAAAATACGTCAAAAAAAAAATAACTTTTTTAAAAGATTTAAAAATAGGTGCTGTACGAAAACCTTACAAAAAAACGCCGAAGGGGTTTCTCAAAACTGAAAGAAATTCAAAATATCCTATTAAAAAATATTTTACGAATTTTAAAAAAATACAAAAAAATAGGGAATCCCTTTAATGACTGAAAAAAAACTAAAAAAAAACGCAAGTTACAAAATTTTACAAAACGAAAAATACTTACCCACCCTTTCAAAATTGCAAAGTTTTTAACGTTTTATCCCAATATTGCCCAAAATTAGACAAAGACTTTCCCACGCCTACTTGTACCCCTCCAATTCCTAAATGGCATTACCCTTCACCATGTCGTGCCCCCTGTCCTCCCAAGATGTCTCTCTTTTATAATTCTTTAAAGAAAAAAAAAACGATGTTCCAAAAATTCCTGTATTTTCATCAAAACTACAGAAATGCTTTACCCTTACCTTTATAAATATTTTTTAAATCAATCGTCAAAAAGGGCTTTTTCCCCCATTGTCAAAAACCGGGACTGAAATTCGTTTTTAAAAAAAAAGGTTAAGTTTGTTTTGGGAACATAGACCTATATCCCATTGACTACTTTCTAAAAAATATTTGAAAAATTATAAAAAAACCATCAACCATTTTCTTAAAAAAACCACCAAACAAATAAAAAAATTTTGGTTTTCGACAAGGCAAATCCTTTTTACGCTTTTAAATGAATTTACTGAAAAAATTTCTTACTCTAATTTAAAACCTTTCTCTCACTTTTATTCGATTTTAAAAGGTTTTTGCACGTAAAACTGTTTAATTACTTAAAAAACAGAACACTAGGGATCCGGGGTGTCATAAAAAATTGGTTTAAAGACTATCTTACTAACAAAAAAGAAAATCCACAAAATTCTCAAACCCTTTACAACCCCCACTTAATACGTTATGGGTTCCCCGGTAGTGTATCGGTCCATATTTTTTCAAATATACATAAATGATTCCCCCAAATTATTTCCAAATCTAAAATCAAAACTTTTGCCGTATTCATTTTTTTACATCAGTGGAAGAATCCTAAACTCAAATAGAAACAGCTACAGTGACCTCAAATTCTTCCTCATGGTGTGTCATAAAGAAACAACAACTTAGAAAAAAACCCACTATATGTTATTACCAAAAAACCAAAATCATTGCCCCTTTAAAGTACGATATTTTTACTACAAAGAAAAAAAAAAAATTAGGGGGTAACCTTTATGAGACAATGACTTTTAAAACAACACATTCTAAATTTTGTCCCAATTACGAGAATTGTCTCTCTATTACTTAAAGTGAAGATCTCATGCCAAATGATGTTTTAAAGATATTATTAATGCCCTTATTACCACTTTTAAAATACTGTGCTCCCTCTGGTGAAATACGTATCCTATCACTTGTTTTCCCTTTTCTTTTTATCAAAAGAAAATCAAAAAATCATTACAATTTTGGGTTACTTTGAGCAAACAACCTTTTTTTAAGACTATAACTTCTAAAACCCCTTGACCTTTAATAATTTTACAAATTGCAAAAATTCATGTATAAATTATTCAGTCAGATAATATACCCTACTTTCCCAACACAATTACCCTACCCGCCCCCGTGAAAACCTAAGAATCCCTAACCCAACACTGACAATTTTTTAAAACACTCATTCCCATACGGTCCTAAAAAGGGAAACAATGACCTGAAATAAAAAGTCATTACCCACTATCCATGCATTTAAAAAACAAATAAAAACATATATTTCTAAATACTAATATCACTATCATGTCCCCTCCTTTATTTTCCTGATACAATTTTAAAAATTTTGGTGTTTCCAAATTAAAAAAAGGGTGATTTAAAACAGGGTGCCTAGTTAATAAGATATTATCATTTATGAAATTAACTATATTTTCAAATTGGTGTTGGGGTTTGTCCCAAAATCGCATTTACGGCACTCTTTTTTTTAAGGATGGATCTGGCTAAATTTTGAAAAATTTTTACTACCTTAAAAAAACTGTGACAAAATTTTAAAAAAAAAATGCTCCCTAAAAGCTTTTTATTAGCTTCTAAGGGCTCTATTATGTTTTTTTATAAAATAAAATTTTTTTTACTTAATGTTGACCAATAAGTAAATAAAGTGTTTCAATGTTTTCAATTTTTTTTTCTTACCACCGTCCCTCCCCCTCCCGCCTCCGGGTTCTTGGGAAGCCGCAGCGTAACTTCCTTGAAATCCACACAGATTCATCCCCCGGGAGAATGATTGACAGTGAGGGGGCTCGCAAACACCTCTCTCAAAACAAAAAAATTAAAAAAATAAAAAATTACAACAGCCCTTTATTAGGGTACTACCGCAAAGCCGCCCCCGGGCGGACTTTTTGGCTAACCCTGCGGAGGTTTGGGTGGGATTTCGGCCCCCAAATACCCCTCCCAGCGCAGGTAACCACCGGGGGATCTTTAAATCCCTTTATGGTACACGTGAATTTATTAGTTTTGTTTTTTCTTTTTTTAAACGCGAAAACTGTGGTCCAAAGGGGAAACTTTAATGGGGAGAAAATTTCCTTTGATTTATTCTACGCGAAGTAATTATGGGGATCTAAAAAAAATTAATTTTCAAAAAATAAGTTTTATTTAAAACGTTTTGATTTTCTAAAATTAATTTCCCCTGATTTCTTTTTGCTGCAACACAAATAAAGGGGTTTGATGTACTCCATTTTTTTAATTTTTTCACGGGGTTTACGAAACTATCATATTTTTTCATAGAAAAACTTATTTTAGCAAAAATATCCCTTTGGGGCGGGTGCCCAAAATTTTTTTCACAAAGCCACTGGGGAAAAATATGGGGTCGGGCCACTCATAAAGGCGGGTGATTAGAAGTTAGCAAAGTCAATAAAATGTGGGTTAAAAATCGTTTTGAAAATTTGAAATTGTTTAAAAAAATCAGACAAGTCACAGCTTTCCATTAATGAATTTTTTTTTTATCGGGGGTCTAGTTTCAAGTTTCACTTTTATTGTCTTTTTTTATGCAGTACATAAAAATGGAAATGTCTCATTTCTTTTGACTCTTTTTTATTAATTATTGGGGGTTATCTACACGGAATACTGTGTATTTTGAATCCCCTAAAATGGAACAGTGTTGCATCAGTGGGAGCAGTGAGCTGTGTTTTGGGACTGAAGGATGACGGGCGGGGTGGGAGTAATTTTGGTGGTTGGATGCAAGGACTCACGAGAGGCTTCGGTTTTTTGGTTCCATCTGCTTTTTTTCAGAGTTAACTTAAAAAATTTTTGTCACTAATATGGGACCCCGAACAACCCCTCTTCTTTTTGCATGGCTCTCATCAAGGGAAATTTGTTTTTTTCCAGCTCCGGTAAAGTGGGTAGGGAAAGAGGATGTTGATTTTTCAGAGAATCCACACTGCATTTCGTAAGTTCTAATTGCAACTCTTTTCCCACTTCTTCGATCCCCAGAAGGGGGATCGAGAACAGGTTTTTCTTTCTCAATGTTTAGAAATTTTGGGAAAAACGCCGACTAATTCCGTGAGAGAAGTGATCACAGAACTACTTCTCCTTTTTAGCAGTAGGCTGGCCTCGGGGAAAAGAAACCTTTTGTTTTGGAAGGTGGGAAGTGCGCAACATTGAAGTTGTGTAGCTGCTTCCAAGAGACGGAGCTTCACACGAATCTTTCATCTGCGCGTAAAAGTAGGGCACAAGCTGGTTTTTCCTTGTAGGCTTTTATTCGGGGTTTTAAGATAACGGTAAGAAAAACTAAAAATGCTAGGTCTGCCAACCATAGAGGGCATCCTCTGAAGAGGTCGGCCCTTTTTCTTGCAAAAAATGACTTTTTCGATCTCGGGGCATAAACCGCCGCGCGGGAGCCGCACTTAGCCACGCCTCAAAAGGGTAAAAGCGGTCCCCGTAATCAGCATCGATCTCAGAGGGAAGTTTAAAATGTTTTGGGGAAACCCCTCGTGCACGAATATGTTTCCCGTTTTCAAAACATGCACCCAAAATCCCCCAAGTTGGACTTTTTTGAACATACAAAAAAATACTCAAAAATTGAGATTTGCTTTTTTCTGCTCAAGAACTGAACAGGAAAGTATAAAAACAAATTGGGCCCAATAACAACCCCAGCGTTTGGGGTGTTTGTTTTGGGGTGGTGGGACAAGAGGGGTGAGCAGCGGCATCTCACCCGCGCGGGGTAGCGACCACGATCCCAAGCCCACCACGCACTGCCCGTGGCAGACGAAGGTATTGTCTTGCCATTTTCCTTGTTTAAAACCCACCCTTGTCCACCCAGCGTAAATGGGTACCGGTGTTACGGGGGGTTTGTGACCCCCTCCCGGGGTGGTGGTTTCCCCCCAACACAAAAGGAAGCGAGCTACGATTTTGTTTTTATCCAAAAAAGATCACAAGAAAAAAAGAAGGCCCCCCTATTCTCTGAAGGAATAATTATAGCTAGAAAAGGAAGTACAACCACCGGCGTGTTACCCGCGGTATGTGAGGTAAAAACAATGTGAAACGACGGAGGTGACACAGGGGATGAAAAATGATGGAATAAGTAGAAATTAAATAAGTACAACGACCCTTTAAAATGCAGGTCCATTTTATGCAGGCTGTGCCTGTGATTGCTACACGTTTGGACACCAAAAAATTTTATTGGTGGCACTTCGTTTTTACCAATTGTGATTCGCTGGCGAGGCTGTGCGTCATTGTAGTCGTCGCCCAAACATATCGGGGCCCTAGCAAACCCTTCCCCCCCCTGAAAGTCTCGTATCAGAAAACCCCTAGGCCGGGGTGTAAAATAGAGGATGTTTTTTGAGCGAACAACCGGGCCCCTTAATCTTCAGAATGTTTTGCCCCGCCACCCTTCTTCCCACAACCCCCAGAATAAGGCATGGATAAGCCCAATTAATCCCCACCCAACCAGCGCTTGACTCAAAGACAAACGAGAGAGACGGGGGCGCGTGGTGCTCCCAATTAAAACGCCCCTCCTGTCTTCCAAGGCCCGGGTGTTTCCAACTTTTCCCCCGCCTTTTCCCCGTGGGGTCATGTCCTTTTTCCCCCAGTTTTTTTCGAAACGTAATGTTTGCGTCCCCCTATCCCGTCCCTCCTCCTCCACAGCTCATTTACATTCTCTCTCTCCAATCTCCCCCTTTCCCTTCATCTCTCTGTTTACCCCTTCCTCCTCACCTCCACCTGTTTGTGTTTAAAATCTTCCCCCACGCCCAAAAAGGAATAATTTAGCGTCTCTCTCTCCCCTTTCTCTCTTTCTCCCTTTCCCTTTTTCTCTCTCTCTCTCTCTCTCTCTTTCTCTCTCCTCTCTCTCTCTCTCTCTCTTCTTCTCTCTCTCTCCCCCAAAAAAACACCACACACACACAACCCACGTTTCCCCCCCGGGGGGGGGGGGGCCCCTTTAAAAATTTTATTTTTGGGCAAATTATTTCATTACATTTTTTTTTATTTCTGCGGGCCAATTAAAATGGACAGCGGGCCCTAGTTTGGGTCCCTGCCTATGTGGGTCACTTTGGGGATTGCTTCACATTTGGGGAAGGAAGTATTTTGAGGGTCTTATCCTAAGCTTTTTGCGCTGAAAACCCAAAAACGTAGTTGGGTCACTCGTTAGCGGGAAATTTTCGCGCAATTTGCAATTTGGCAATTTTGGGAATAAAAATTTGGAAATTTCAAAATTTTCAGAAAAGAAACCAGACGCGAGAGACCCTTTTTGACTCAATTTAAGCTTTTAAGAGTGCTAAAAGTTATTGGGATCCGTGGGTTTTTATCTGTTCGCATTTCTGAACTATAATGAAAAATTTGAGTATGGGAAAAAAATGGAAAAAAAAATAAAAGGAAAAATTATGGCCCTTTTTTCCTCAAAAATCATAAAAAGTTTCTGGCGTATTGTTCTCATAAAAGGGACTCCGCTGATTTAAAAAAAATGGTAAATTTTTTTCTGACTGTCCCCTCATGGTCCTCCCGCTTTTGGAAATACACCCGGGCTGTGCGGACAGGAACTGGCCTGCACCTGAAACGTTTGGGGGGTTCGGACCGTTTTTCCTTTGCCAGAATCGAAACTCCTACGCCCGTTCTCCCGGTTTACGTGGCCAGAGCAGGGCCTCCGCCTCAAGAATCCAAGAGCGTGGACGTACTTGAGAAAAAAAAATGGGGCGTCCGTAAGTCGTTGGTCCCTTTCCCCGTCCCTTTGGGGGCGACCATGCCTTGGGAAAAGGTGAACCCGGGCTCGAAAGGTGACGGTGGGTTGTAGGGGGTCACGAAAAAAACCCCCCGACGGGACCCCAAGTTCTTTTTGATCCAAGCGAACTCTTGGGGAATTTCAAGGGCCAAATCATTCGGAAGTTCTGCTACGGCACAAAACCCACAAGGGGCGCCCAGCGGTCACGAAGAAGACCACGAATGACCAAAGAGGTTTCGGTCTTTTTTCGCCACATAAACCCCCCACTCGCAGAAAGCCCAATCACCCACCCTCCTTTCCCGCAGGTTTTCCCAAAAAAAGGTGGACGCACGACAAGAACGAGGAGACTGGCAAAGGGAAACTCTCTTTAAATACGAAAGGGAAGGGTCAGGATGCGCAGCAAAGTCCTGGGGGGTCCTATCGTCACCTACCAATACATTCAAAACGCTGGGGAAAAAAGCCAAAATTTCAAAGAGGGAAGCGGGGATTTTGTCCGGGATCCTCAGCTTTACCGGCCTGCTGCTCGCCTCCAAATCACGCATCTGGACCTTCGCACCACATCTCCAAATATGAGCTCTCCCTGTTCCTCTTTCCCCTTTGACGACCCAAGGACCCCCGGGGGCACGACAAAAGTGCCTTCTCAGGGGTTTTGGGGAGATAAAAGCGGGGGTCCCCACGGGCCCCGCAAACCCCTTCTCCTCTCGCGTGCTGGGCCTCGACGGGATGGCTATCCTTCAGCACACCCCGTTTCCGGTCAGCAAAATTAAGGACCTGGTTGGATTCCTCCCCAAAGTTGCCCCAAATGGGTGTTGGGTACGGGGAGTTGCACCTTTTCTTTGACAGGTAACATCGGCGCGTCCCCCAAAGACAAGACGAGGGGAAAACGACCCGAGGGAGGATAAAGAAACGAATCCAAGCAGCGCAGGATCAAAGCTGGAATGACCTGGTAAAATTTTTCCCAAAAAAACAAAAAAACTGCTATGACCCCTCTCTTGCCTCCCCAAACCAGCCCATTTTGGGGATTACGCTCCCCTGCGCGTGGCGCGACAAAAACCCTGGCAACTTTTTGGGCCCGGACGGGGCCCAAATTCGCTTCAGAACAAAGGGAAGCGGGCACTAAATGATATAATTTCTCCTGCTCGACAAAGATTGGAGGCAACCGTAGTTTTTTCCGGACACTGACGTCCCCCGTCCTCCCCCTCCGACACTTCCCCAAGATTCCTCCCAAAATGCCTCCAGCTTTGGGAAAACGACTTTCAACGTTTACTCATCCACGATGAAATGGGCTCTCACGCGGATGTATACGCCTTAGCTCTGACTGGTTCGAAACCACTTCGCCCCCTTTCAGGGAAAGGCAAGTTGCAAGCTTTCCTTTTCCAGGGGGCCGACCGGGACCCCGACCCCTTTGGGGTACCCTCCGAAGCCCTGGGCGCTGACGCAAGAGGCCGGACGTGCTGTCCGATTTGTGAGGAATTTACGGATATACCTGCTCTCGCCCAGCGAGGTGGACGGCACTTAGAAGAAGAAGGTTGGAGCAGCCGGCCCCTCCGACAGTCAACGCCACCACAGCACATTATGCGAGCCCCTAAGGCCGTGTCTGGGGGGGGGCTGTGAAGAAGGGGTTGGTGCCCTCGACCCCACCAGTACGGCTACGGACCAAAATGGCGCCTATCCCCTTTCCCCCCGCCTCCCCCCCCCCGCAAATATCATGGAGGGATGCAGTGCGGATGCAAGACGAACTGCTCGCCAAACGCTGCCGCTGTCAAAGCCCCGCAACTCCTTGTTCGGAGCTTGGGGATTGCCCCCCGAGATGTGCATCAAAGACGAGGAAGATGGGCATGAGGCGTCGTGGCGTAAAGACTAATATTCGATTTTTTTTAATTGTGAAAGCTCGTATCGCAATAGGGATTTTTTGTGTTCTAATTGGTTTTTTTTCCAAAAAATACGGGAGGGAAATCGGTTTCGTTTTTTGAAATTTTTTGTTTTGGTTAAAACTCGGGTCACTTCGGGGGAAAAAAAAGGCTTTCGCTTCACCTTAGGTGAAGGAAAGGGTTTTTAGGGTTTACCTAAACTTTTTTTGTTGAAATCCCCCGTTCTACGCAAAAATTGTACCCCCCTTGCCAAATTCGTTAATTTAAAAGTGCCTAAAACAAGTTTTGTTATTTTAAATTTTTTTTCATTAAATTTATTTTTAATTTTTAAAAACCCGGGGGTTTAAGGCCCAAAAATTTTTCCTTTATATTTTTAATTTTTTTCCACTTATCTTAATTTCCCTTATAGATCATAATCCCAACAATACAACCCCCGGAGTACTCAATAACTTTTATGCACTTTAATAAGCTTTAATTTTAGTCAAAACGAGGTCTCACCTTTGGTTCTCATTCTGCAATTTTTTAATTGCCATTTATTGCCAAATTGCCCAAAAACAAAATTTCGCGAAAACTTCCGCTAACGGTGACCAAATACGTTTTCGGATTTGCGGCACAAAAAGCTTAGGATAAAAACTCCAAAAAACTTCCTTTACCCAAGGTGAACGAAAAACCTTTTTTCCCCCTAAGTACCCGACTATTGGGGGGACAACCGTGGGCCCCCGAAGGAGCTTTCGGGGGCCACGGTACAAAAACCCAGGCCACCGTGAGGTCTCTCACGGTGACCGGGAAACTCTCTCTTTTTCTCGCTCCTCTCACTCTCCCCTCTCTCTCTTCTTCTCTTCTCTCTCTCTCTCTCTCTCTCTCTCTTCTCTCTTCTCTCTCTCTCTCTCTCTCTCAGCATGTGGTGGGTGGTGACGTGAAAATAGAAAATGAAGGAAAAGTAAAAAAAAAAAAAAGGGAAAAACAGTTTTTGAAAAGGGAAAAACCTTTGGAGGAGTAAAAGTATAGAGAGAGAGAGAGAGAAGAGAGAGAGAGAGATAGAAGAGAGAGGAGAAGAGAGAGGAGAGAGGAGAGAAGAGAGAGAGGGGGGGGGGGGGAAGGAGAGAGAAAAGAGAGAAGAAGAGAGAGAAGAGGGGAATCTTTTCTTAATTTGTTTATTCGAAAAAACTTATTTTCCTGAAAAACAAATAATGAAAAAACGAGTTATTTTTTAGAGAGAGAAAAAAATCACACTCACCCTTTTCGCCACCCTTCACGTTTTAAAAACCCATACACTAATTAAGCTTTAAAAACTCATACCTGGGGTCCTCACCCTCCAAAACATTTTTTAAAACGCTTGCAAACACACAAAGTTGACACAAACACATATTTTAAAAACCCCTTTGGTAGATTTTTTTCTTTCAAGTCAATCTGTGTTTTTTAATTTTGTTTTTTTGCAGCGTTTGAAATTTACCGATTATATATCTTTTGGTCCCCTTTTAAGACGGTGGCAAAAAATAGTAAAAATATAAATGACCCATGTTCTGTGTGTTGATCTTGTTGCCTTTTCGTGTACGTACGTAGCTAAAAGGGGAAAAAAATCGAAAACCCTTTTACAGAAATTTCAACATCAAATAGGCTACATTTAGATGATTTTTTTTTTTTATTAGAAATATTATTAGATATTCATTATTATTTGATTTTATAGTACATTTTGATAGATTAATAACAAATAATCTTGTATTTTGTGCACTCACCTTATCTTTGCTGTATAAGAACCCTGCAAACAGCTTCACCAGAATAAAATAGGTAAAAAATGGGGGCATACACTAACTGCGCGTGGCTGCGGTTTCTCATCCCCCGTGCATTTGCCCTTTTGAGCCTGTGGTGGGGTAGAATAAAATAGCATAGTAATAATAGTGGTAGTAAAATCGTGGGGGGGGGGGGAAAACGACCTAACTCTATATAGTGTGGAGTAGTAGTGTGTATAAAAAAACCCACAATTTAGCAAAAGGATTCAAATATTTTTCTGTTCTCATTGCATGGGAATAATCGGGCCGCAGCTCCCCCGGGGGGCCCGGCAGGGCATGGACCCAGCTCCCGGGGGCCCGGGAAAGGGGACGGCCCCCAGCTCCCCGGGGGCCAGGGAGGGGACGGCCCCCAGCTCGCCGGAGCCAGGCAAGGCACGGCCCGCAGCTCCCCGGGGGCCCGGGAGGGGACGGCCCCCCGCTCCCCCGGGGGCCCGGCAGGGGACGGGCCCGCAGCTCCCCGGCGGCCAGGGAGGGCACGGGCCCCCAGCTCCCCGGCGGCCCGGCAGGGGGACGGCCCGCAGCTCCCCGGGACCAGCCAGGGCACGGCCCGCCTCCCCGGGGGCCAGGCCCGGGGACGGCCCGCGCTCCCCGGGGGGGGGCGGGCAAGGCCCCCAGTCCCCGGGGGCCAGGCAGGGACGGCCCGCAGCTCCCCGGGGGCCGGCAGGGCACGGCCCCCAGCTCCCCGGCGGCCAGGGAGGGGCCCGGGCCCCCACTTCCCCCGGGGCCCGGCGGGGACGGCCCCACTCCCGGGGGGCCCGGCAGGGCCGGACCGCAGCTCCCCGCGGCCAGGCAGGGCACGGCCCGCACTCCCCGGGCCAGGCAGGGGCCGACCCCCAGTGCCGGGGGCCCGGCGGGCACGGGCCCCCCCGCTCCCCGGGGCCAGGCAGACACGGCCCCCAGCTCCCGGGGGGGCCCGGCAGGGCACGGGCCCCCAGTCGCCTGGAGCCAGGAGGGGACGGCTCGCAGCTCCCCGGGGGCCAGGGAGGGGAAAGGCCTTTTAGCTCCCCGGGGGCAGGGAGGGGACGGCCCGCAGCTCCCCGAGGGCCAGGCAGGGCACGGCCCTGCAGCTCCCCGGGGGGCCCGGCGGGCACGGGCCCGCAGCTCCCCGGGGGGAGGCAGGGCACGGCCTGCAGCCCCCGGGGGGAGGGAGGGGACGGGCCCCAGCTCCCCCGGGGGGCCCGGGAAGGCACGGCCCCCAGCTCCCCAGGGGCCAGGAGGGCCGGCCCGCAGGTCCCGGGGCCAGGCAGGGCACGGCCCCCCAGGGTGCCGGCCGGGGGCTGGCAGGCAGCGCTTTGAGGCATTCATAAGCTTTTTATTCCGTAGAAAAGGGTGGAAAATTTAAAGGCATTTTTAACTTTAGTCCAAACCTCCCTTTGCACCCTTTTTTCCCGCAAATTAAAACTTATTTTTCTCTAAAGGGTTGGAATTGTTGAAATAGTACAGGACACTTGAATTTCTAACTTAAAACCCCCCCTGTTTTGGGTTCCAATCTACCCCTTTACCAACTCCAAAAAAATCACAATCATCACGTCTCTTGTCCCCTAAAAGGGCAGTTCCAAGCCGTCTCAAGTCCAACTTCCTTTCCCATATTTTCCTTGCATCCAGCGCGCGTCGGGTTTAGAGTGTAAATCTCCCCCTGTCTCAATGGGGAAACCCTTTAGACTCAGGTATGAGGAGGAAAAAGGGAAACTTGAAGAGGACAAGGGGGAGTACAGTGGTGTGGCCTTGCGGTGCCGCCAAGAGCGGGGTCCCCGGGCGCGCACCCCGCTTCCACGCGGACGACCCTAACTGCGTGGGGGCACGGAACGGCATCTAGTGAGGTGGCGCTGGACTCCGGGGCCCAAATCACCTTCCTCTTCTGGACCATGGCCAAGTGGCTGGGCCTGATCGACACCGGCCAGGGGGGCCACCACCACCTTCGCCATTGACCTGTGGAACTGCCCCCACACCCTGCAGGTGGTGGAGCTGAAGAACGTCACCGTCAGCCTGGGGGGCCCGGCTTTGTGGTGGAGACTCCCGCCACCGTCTTCCCGGAGTGGCTCGAGCCCTGCTATGACCCCGGTAGACACGAGTACGAGGACATCGTGCTGACGCCCACCAGATGCGGCGCGGCCACATGGTGCGGGGTGAAAAAAAAAAAAGGGAGTTGCTTGAAGGTTTACTATACAAACTGTAGGAGTATTTTAAAAAAGATAGATTTCCTGAGAGGAATAAATAGTGTAGAGGATTTTGATATAATAGCATTAACAGAAACAGGGTTTTGGATATGTCAGGAAAGGTATTCGATCCGGGAAAGTCGAGATAGCTGGGGTATAAGTTATTTCAAAAGGACAGAGTAGGCAGACGAGGAGGGGGAGTTGCGCTTTATGCAAGAGATGCATTGCAGTGTTGTGTTAACAATGTTTATAAAACAGATGACAGCATAGAGTCTATATGGGTAGAGGGTTACGGAGGGACTGAGGAAAATGGTTTGAGTGTAGGTTAGGCCTCCAAACTTATGTAAAGAGGATTCAGCTCCTATATGGGAAGAAAAAAACAAGGGCCTGCAGATATAATCGATTATGCGTGGTGGGAGATTTTAATCCTTAGGGAAAATAGACGGGGTTAATCTAGGTGACAGCGATGCCCGTGATTGTTTTTAAAATTATCCAGATACTTCCTAAGTCAACAATCAAGACCTACTAGAGGAGATAATATTCTAGATCTATTGCTGACAATAGAGACGATTTAGTTACAAATTTGGAGTCGGGGGAATTTAGATAATAACCATTATGAGATCAGATTTAGCTTAAAATGGGAAATTGGAAATTAAGTGCAATAGGCATCGAAAACCTAATTTCAGAAAGGGCCAAATTTGCGGGATTAAGAAGACACCTGGAGGCTATTAATAAGAGGTGGGGATGGAGGAGCAGAAAGTGTCCCAGGACAAGGCGTTGTCAGCTGGAAAGGCCAATTATGAAAAGGGTTAGGAAGGCACCTGGAGGTAATTGGCGCGGTCAGATATGGTAATGAGGTCGAGGCTGAGGAGATAATTAGAGCGGTTAGACAGGGAAGTGAGGTCAGGGCTTTAGGAGGTAATTAGAGAGGTTAGAAGGGAAGTGAGGTCGGGGCCGAGGAGGATTATATCTCATTTGTAAGGAATATAATTGACGGACAGAAAAAAATATTCCTTATAGGGAGATAAGGTCCAGAAAGAGTGATCCAAAATGGATGACCACCAAGTTAAAACACAACATTGGAATAAAAAGAACATTTATTTTAAAGGGTTTAAGGCAGGATTGGTAAACAAAGAACAGTATAAAAGTGATGGGAAAGGGCAGTGAAGAATTAACTCGAGTTGCTAAGAACAATTATGAGATTAAAGTAGCCCGAACAGGCGAACAGGGACCCAGAGGGGGTTTTACAGGTTTTTTAAANTTTTTTTGGGGGGGGGGTAAAGCCCCCCTGCTAGGGTAGCTTAAATTTTGATTAGGTTAGGGTTTATTTTGTTTTAGCAATTTTCTCAACATAAGGGAAAAATTTAACCTAGATTTAGGGAATTTTACCCCCCTACACAATCTTTAATTACTGTTTCCGACGCATAATTGTTCCCCACCCGAAAACCCCCCCTTCCCCACAGGCCCCAAAACTTTTTTGGGGGAAGTGGGCGAGAGGCAAAACAAAAAAATTTTTACCGTCATTTGCCCAAGGTTAGGCCCTACGGGTGGTTCACCCCATTTCTGCTAGAGGAAGATATGTGATCCATGCTCCGTGAATGGATCGTGTGGGCGAATTGACTTTAGAGTGGGCGAATTGACTCTTACAGGTGGGCAAATTTTGACTCTTACTGAGGGCGAAATGTCTTGTGGACGAAATGCCGGTAACCGTGGTATAGACTCAAGAGTATGAGGGGGCCGTCAAGTAACATTTAAACCCATGATGTACCACTATTTTTATGGGGAAAAAGCAACAAAAGGAACTCAATTAATAAGGTTTTTAATTCAATCAAACCCATAAATATGTACAACCCCTAAAAAGAGAACCTACGCGATGAAAAAATTTGAGTTTTTCGGTCGAAATTGATACCCCAGGTGCTATTTTTCCGTGCTCGCTGAAAAACATAGAGAAGCCCTGGGGTGATGGTTGATGTGTAAAGGTTCTAAACCAGGAAAACGGGCACAGCAGAGTCTCATTAAGAAGAAAGCAAGTGGTAGGGACACCCTTACGTACTACCCGTTGCTTACCTTTTTGACGAGTGTTAACTCGTTTCTTAGTTTAGAAACCTCTGCACACAGCCATTACCTCAGGGCTTCTCTATAGGTTGTCACGAGAACAGAGCACAGTAATATGCACCTGGAAAAATTCAATTTCGCGCAAAATAACTCTAAATTCCCATAGCCGAAAGTTTTCCCCTTTCGTAGGTCCACCCCGCGGCGACCCCCCGCCCCTTATCCCCACAATGCCCGATGAAACAAACCTTTGAGAGTTATTTTTGGGGGGGGCCCCAATTGTGGGCCCCGTTACATTTCAAATAAAAGCGACGGGTCGAAAAAAAGGGGTCTAAGCCCAGTTTCACTTCCTTTTTATATATAATAGGGGGGATTTATGCGGGGCGGGGAGGGGCGGGCCCTCAGAGGGGTTTTTTCGTACAGTAAAGAATTAAAGGGTTGGAGAAAAAAGGGAAATTTCACAGATAAAACAAAGTTTTTAGAGGGCCAAAAGTTCAAAATTGGGAAAAGTGGGCGTCAGAAATTTCTTCGGGCCCTACACTAGTCCGCCACACGCCACGAAAGTCCCCTTGGGAAAACCACAAAAAATTCATTTTAAAAACTCAACAGTAAAGCCATTTAAAGTTCGAGATTCGAAAAAAATTTACTGAGGACAAAGTTGTAGAGCTAAAAAAAATTAGGGGAAAAATGTTGTATTAATGTCCCCAAAAAAAATTTAATTAAAAATTTTCTAAATTAAAAATAAAAAAATTTGGGGTTTTTCCGGAAGCTAAAAATTCCTTTTCTAACTAAAAAAACCGGGGAAAATTTTTTAGAGCGTTTGTACTTGAAAAAAAAAAAAGTTTGAAAATTTCTTATTTGTTTCCCAAATGGGGTTAAAACGGTAAATTGGCCCGAAAAAAGTCCCCAAAAAAACGCGTCCCCAGCGAAAAAATCGAAAAAATATCCCCCGGTGCAAACTCCCCAAACCCAAAGAGTTCTCAAAAAACCAAATTGTTGGAGGGTTTTCCATTTAGACCCGGGAAAACTAGCCTTTTCAACAAAACTGAAAATTCCAAAGGTTTGCCCTTAAATTTTCCAAGGGAAACCCGCGTCACAAAAAAAAACCCACCAAAAAACCCCTACGTTAAAAACTCGAGAACCCAAAAATCACAGACCTGTTTTGGAGGGGGTTTCCCGCAGGCCCGGCAACGGGACGTACAAAAAAAAACTGTTTTCCCAACCCTGTAGGCCGTTACATTTTCAAAAAAAAAGGGCGTCAGAGGGGAAAAAAAAACGGCCCTAAGCCCAGTCACGTTCCCCCTTTATTTATATTTAGCGTGGATTTAGGGGGGTGGGGGGGGCGGCTCACCCGGGGTTTATCGAAACAAAAAAAGCCATTTAAAGGTCGCGATTCAAAAAATTTCACTGAGGACAAATTTTGAAGAGGGGCAAAAGTTCTATCGGAAGTGTTGTCGCAACATTTCATTCAACCAAACACTAACCCCGGGAAAAAAAGGACACCACAAGACCTCTCCAAAAAACCCACTAAAATTTTCACTTTAAACCCACAGAGAAGCCCTTTTAAGCCGAGATTCGAAAAATTTTTTTCCCTGAGGCCCAATTTGGAATTAGAGTGCGGGAAAAAACCTATCGGAAATGTACCCTCGACATTGCCGTAACCCCCAAACATTAAGTCCGCCGGGGACCCCCGTAAGGTCACTTTTCATACAAAACTTTGTCTACCCTTTTTTAAGATCTGCGACGTGCGCAGCACGTCCCAGATTTTTTAAAAAACCTGGGTCAAAACCGGGGGTTACCCCCTTTAGCTTGTTTAAGATCTGCGAGTGCGCAGCACGTGGGCGATTTTAAAAACCTGGGTAGAACAGGTAAAAAACCTACCGGGTTTAAGATCTGCGACTTTGCGCAGCACGTCGCAGATCTTAAACCCCGGGACTTTAAAGCTAAACCTACCTTTTTTAAAGGGATCTGCGACTTTGTTTCCCGCACTTCGCAGATTTTTAAACCCCGGGACAAGAAACCCTTAAAAATTTACCTTGTTTAAAGATCGGCGACGGGGCGGGCCCCCACGCGCAGATCTTAAACCGGGGGACAAAAAAAGTTTAAAACCCAAAACCTTGTTTAAGATCTGGGGACGGGGCGCACCCACGTCGCAGATCTTAAAAACCGGGGGACATAAAACCCTTATAACCAAAACCCCTTGTTTAAGATCTGCGACGTGCGCACCCAGTCGCAGATTTTAAAAACCAGGGACAAAAGCTAAAACCCAAAATTGTTTAAGATCTGCGACGTGCGCACCCACTTTCCCCCAAGAATTCTTTTAAACCCCAGGGGAAAATAAAAGCTAAAACCTACCTTGTTTAAGATCTCCCGACTTTGCCCCAGCAGGGTCCCCCAGATTTTAAAAAACCAGGGACATAAAAAGCTAAAAAACCTACCCTTTTTTAAGTTTGGGCAAACGTGCGAAAGGCAGGGTCGCAGTCTTAAACCCCAGGGAAATAAAACCCTAAAAAAAAACCTAACCTTTTTTTAAGATCTGGGGACGTCCCTGCGCCCCGTGGGCGGGAATTTTTTAAAAACCGGGGACCCCAAAAAACCCCTATAACCTACCTTTGTTTTAAGATCTGCGATTTGCGAAAAGCACGTCGAAGTTTCTTAAACCAGGGACAGTAAATTTATGGGGGGGGGGGGCGGGGGAAAAGGTTTCAGAGGGATTTTTCTTACAGAAAAAGCACTTAAGGGCCCCAAAAAGATTAAAAAATTTTTTAAACTGAAGCCAAAGTTTTTAGAGGGCCACAAGCTCTATCGTAAATGTGTTTCCCCGAATTTCATCAGCCCACACTAAGCCGCCGGGTTTGGCCACGAAGCTCACCTGAAAAGACTTAAATTCACTTCAAAGTCCCAGAAAATGCCATTTAAAAGCCAAGTTTCAAAAAATTTTCCCAATGGAGGGAAAAAATTTGGGGTTAAGGGGCCCGAAAAAAAACCTATGGGAAAAATTTGGGGGGCCCTCAAATATTCCTTCAGACCTACACTAAGTCCGCCAGAGCCGGACAGCTCAATTTCTCATACCAAATCGCCCCCGATTTTCCCCTAAATCCCTGGTTTCCCTTTGGCCACGGGACTTTCCCCGTTTTTATTACCCAACGTAGGGGTTTCGGGCGGGGGAATACCCCGGTAAAAAGGGTCAAGGTCCTGGGGACACCAAACGCCAAAAGTCAAAAAAAAAAAAAAGCTTTAAAGTGGGTTTAAACCCACGCACGGTCTAAGTCCAAAGCCATCGCTCGCCTGTAGCATGTTGCATGAGATTTGATAGGGGAAAAGACCCCTGGAGGTATCACTTCGAAGGAATTTTAAACGAGCCAGTGGAGAAGTACCAGAGAATGCAGTACCACAATACGCACACAAGATCTGGCATAAGTACTCAAATGTTTGAGTTTTGAACTGGTCAAGTTAATAATCGAGTGAGTTAACTAGATTTGGAACATCGCTGGTTCCGTGAGAAAAGATGAGTCAGTATAGCTTAGCGGGGAGGAAGTGTCCTACTTGGAAAAATATCAAACAGAGCAATAAGGTAATTTAAGCAGTGTGACGAACTGGAAAATGCCTCTACACCAGGCCTTCGTGTAGTGAGTTTTTAAAGGCACAGCTATCCACACGCTCAATCATGTAGCACACGTAAAGTAATAACCCACCAACATAGACACCGTGAACTCTCACAACAAAAGAAAATACCTGGGGTGAAACACAGAAAAATATGAATATCACTGAAGTGAGATTAAGAAATAACAATCGTAAAGGTTATTACTTCCCGGACAGGCCCCCAACTGTTACGAGCGAGACAGTGAGTTGTCTAGAGGAATGAGTAGCGAGACTGAAACGCCCGAAACCATAACAAAAAGGTGATGGAAAGAAGTAGATAACAATAACAATTTACTAATATCAAATAAATCACCTTGTAGCAAGGAGTAAGATGATCTTGCTTTTGAAGCACAAACAAAGATGACTAAAGAAAATGCTTATATAATCTAAATGACCAATATGTACATAACACAAGATAATTAACCCTAGAGAAAAACACAAAAAGAATACTAAGATAATTTTCACCACCAGGTAGTAAAGCAATAATAATAATGTGAGTTGACTTGAGTAGAGTCACCAGTGCTAATGTTGACTGGTTGGTACTTACTTAAAGGCACAAGAATGGTGTTACTGCTATGTTCCTCGAGAGAGTAGTAACGCTTCAGCTATATACAGATGACTGGCTACCAAAAGAAAACGAGGTTTATAAATGCCCTCGTATTTGCCTGGGGCTGCTTCACTCAGCTTTGAGTCGAGACAAGCCGGCGAGATCCCGGAGTAGTTCCGGTGCCTTCCTTCGTGTTGATTGAGGAAGGGTAGTTAGTGGTACTCCAGGCAGTGTGTGTGTGTGTGTGTGTGTGTGTGTGTGTGTGTGTGTGTGTGTGTGTGTGTGTGTGTGTGTGGTGTGTGTGTGTGTGTGTGTGTGTGTGTGTGTGGTGTGTGTGTGTGTGTGTGTGTGTGTGTGTGTGTGTGTGTGTGTGTGTGTGTGTGTGTGTGTGTGTGTGTGTGTGTGTGTGTGTGTGTGTGTGTGTGTGTGTGTGTGTGTGTGTGTGGTGTGTGTGTGTGTGGTGTGTGTGTGTGTGTGTGTGTGTGTGTGTGTGTGTGTGTGTGTGTGTGTGTGTGTGTGTGTGTGTGTGTGTGTGTGTGTGTGTTGTGTGTGTGTGTGTGTGGTGTGTGTGTGTGTGGTGTGTGTGTGTGTGTGTGTGTGTGGTGTGTGTGTGTGTGTGGGTGTGTGGTGTGTGTGTGTGTGTGTGTCACACAGGATGAGGATAAGGCGAAGCTTATGATAAATGAGATAGTGACAGACACTTGAATTTCTAACTATAACCTCCCCTGTACTTTTGGGTTCCAATCTAACCTTCACCAGACTCTCAAAAATATCACAATCATCACGTCTGCTTGTCCCATAAAAGGTCATGTTCCAAGACGTCTCAAGTCCAACTTCCTTATCCCATATTTTCCTTGCATGCCAGCGCGCGTCGTGTGTTTAGAGTGTAAGATCTCCCCTGTCTCAATGGCCCGGAAACCTCTAGCAGGTTGAGAGCAAGAGGAAGAGGAAGCTGGGGAGGGCAAGGGGGACGAAAAGCTGGGTGGTTGGGGGGGAAAGGGGGCCCCCCCCCG
>JACEEZ010004350.1:95000-118910 GCA_016584305.1 Chionoecetes opilio | reverse complement strand
AGTGTTGGGGGGATCCGTCATGCCAGTAGTGGCCAGCCAGGGGCAATCGCCGTTCATGAAACTTATCAATGAAGTATCACGACGGTCGGGCGCCCCACTCACTATCGTGTACTGGGTGGAAAATGACCACTTCTTGCAACTGGGCCTTAGTAATACGGACTTGCCATTCCATCCCTTCACTCACAGCCCAGTTTTCTCGTCCTCCCCGCCGACCTTGCCTCCCTTAATTTCACTCTTCCCTCCCTCACCACCCTTCACTACAACTGTACAACTATACACTAATTATAACTATACACTCATACCTGCTGCCTACACACCTCAGATCCTCCTTAACACTGCTTGCAAACATCACAAATCATGATAAAACCCTTTAGTAGATTAGATTCTCCTTTCAAGTCAAGTCTACTTTTTTTTTTTTTGTGTGTGTGTGTGTGACAGCGTTTGATCTTACTTGACTTATATCTCTTTGGGTCCCTATAAAGGTGGTGACAGTAGAGGTAAATTAATGACTACGTGTGTCTGTGTGTTGATCTTGTTGTCCTTGTGTGTACGTACGTAGCTAAGAAGTGCAGTGAGTCAGAACCCTTTATTTGCAGATCATTTCTAACATACAAATAGGCTACATTTAGATAACAACTGTATAAGAACCATGCAATCAGCTTCACCGGAACATAACTCAAGATTTCTGCATCCGTTTGAATAATAGTTTTAGTAAAGACACCTACCACACGTTCCTAATTCTAATAGTAGTGATAGTAGTAGTGGTAGGAGTAAAAACAACCCTAACTTCTTCCACAACAACAATTTCTGGCATCAGTTTGAGTAATATTAGTAGTAGTGGTGGTAGTAAAGACACCTACAACAATCTTAACCCTGATAGTAGTAGTAGTAGTAGTAGTAGTAGTAGTAGTAGTAGTAGTAGTAGTAGTAGTAGTAAAAAACAACTGCCATTTCTTCCACAACAACAATTTCTGGCATCAGTTTGAGTAATAGTAGTAGTAGTAGTAATAGTGGTAGTAAAGACACCTACCACAATCCTAACCCTAATAATAGTGATAATAGTAGTAGTAGTAGTAGTAGTAGTAAAAACAACCGCCATTTCTTCCACAACTACAATTTCTGGCATCAGTTTGAGTAATAGTAGTAGTAGTAGTGGTAGTAAAGACACCTACAACAATCTTAACCCTCATAGTAGTAGTATAGTAGTAGTAGTAGTAGTAAAAACAACCACCATTTCTTCCACTACAACATATTCTGGCATCAGTTTGAGTAATAGTAGTAGTAGTAGTTGGTAGTAAGACACCTACACAATCTTAACCCTGAGTAAGTAGTAGTAGTAGTAGTAGTAGTAGTGTAGTAGTAGTAGTATAAAAAACAGCCATATTTTCAACAACTACAATTTCTGGCATCAGTTTGAGTAATAGTAGTAGTAGTAATGGTGGTAAAGACACCTACCCTACCACAATCCTAAACCTAATAATAGTGATAGTAGTAGTAGTAGTGTAGGAGCAAAAACAACCACGATTTCTTCCACAACAACATCGACAATTTAGCTACCAGGACCCTTAACTCTTTTCAGTCTTGTCCCTTGCATGGAAATAATCGGGAATTTACCAGGAAAACTTTTATCAGGTAGTGCAGTTTTGCCATGTGTGTGTGTGTGTGTGTGTGTGTGTGGTTGTGGGTGTGGGTGGGTGTGTGGGGGGGGTTGTCTATGTGTGTGTGTGATTTGTTAAGATTTATAGTAAAGTTACAATATTTAAAGACCAGTAAATGGATAGAACTTGGAAAAGACTTGAAAAATAGGGGAAACAAAGGAGATCTGGGTCATTGAAACTTTATGATAGAACACGATTTAAGGAAGGAAACAAAATGTGACTTTTGGATGAGAGTAAGAAGACTTGAGTCATTGTATTTGTGGCGCCCATGAGAAGAATAATTTTTAAGTTTTAAAAATTTTGTAGTGGGGAAAAAAAAAAAATTTTTTTTCCCAAAAACCCCGGGGGGAAATTTTAAATTTTTTTTAAAATTTTTAAAAAAAACCCCCCCAAATTTTCCCCCCTTTTTTTTAAAAAAATTTTTTTTTTAAAAAAAAAACCCACCCCCCCCAAAAAATTTTAAAAATTTTAAATAAAAGTAATTTGGGGAAAAAACCCCCCCCCCAAAAAACCCTTTAGGAGGGGTTTTTTTTTTTTTCCCCCAAAAAAAAACCCAAAAACCCCTTTTTTTGGGAATTTTGGGGGGGTTGGGTTTTGGGGGGTTTTTTTGGGGTGGGGGGTGGGTTTTTTGGGGGGGGTTTTGGGGGGTTTAAAAAAATTTTTTTTTAAAAAAATTTTAAAAAAATGGGGGAAAAAAAAATTTAAAAAAAAAAAAAAACCAAAAAAATTTTTAAAAAAATTTTTTTGGGAAAAAAAAAGGCTTTTAAAAAGGGGAAAAAAAAAATTTTTTTCCCCCCCCCCAAAAAAAAAAATTTAAAATTTTTTAAAAAAAAAAAAAAGTTTTAAAATTTTTTGGGGGGGGTGTTTCCCGGGGGGGGGGGGTTTGGGGGGGGTTTTTTTTTTGGGGGGGTTTTTTTTTTTTTTTTTTTTTAAAATTTTTTTTTGGGAAAAAGGGGGGGAAAAAAAAGGGGGGGGGTTTTTTTCCAAAAAAAATTTTTGGGGGAAAGGCCCGTTTTTTTTTTGGGTTCCTTTTTTTTTTGGGGGGTTTTTTTAAACCCCCTTTTTTTGGGGCCTTTTCCCCCCCTTTTTTTCCGGGGAAAAAAATTTTCCGGGGGGGGCCCCCCCCTTTTTAAAAAAACCCCTTTTATTTTAAAAAGGGCCCCCCTTTTCCCGGGGGTTTTTTAAAAAAAAAAACCTTTTAAAAAAACCCCCCCCCCCCTTTTTTTTTTTTTTTTGGGGTTTTTTGGGGGAAAAAACCTTTTTTTTTTTTCCCCTTTTTTTTAAAAACCCCCTTTTTTTTTTTTTTTTTTTTAAAAAAAATTTTCCCCCCCCCCCCCTTTTTTTTTCCCCAAAGGAATTTTAAATTTTAAAAAATTTTTTTTAAAAAAAAATTTTTTTTTTTTTTTTAAATTTTTAAAAATTTTTTTTAAAAAAATTTTTATTTTAAAAATTTTTTTTAAAAAAAACCCAAAAATTTTTTTTTTAAAAAAAAATTTTTTTTTTTTTAAAAAAAAAAAAAAATTTTTTGGGGTTTTTTTTTTTTTTTCCCCCCCTTTTTAAAATTTTAAAATTTAAAAAAAAAAAACCAAAAAAAAAATCAAAAATTTTTTAAAAAACCAAAAAAAAAAATTTTTTTTAAAAAAAAAAAACCTTTTTTAAAAAAAAATTTTTTTTTTGGTTTTCTGGGGAAAGGGGGGAAAAAAATGGATGGAGTGTCATCACATTGTACCTGTTTTTTGGTTTTAGCTTGAGTTTTTAGACTATTTGCCTTTCCCCTTTGCCTTTTAAAACATTTTTAGCTCGGGTTCAGGGCAATTTAATTATTATTCATTTGTATAGATCCATTTAGACTTATTTTTAAAAATTTTAAAAACCCATATAAAAACTTTCTTCCTTTTTTCCATTATTTTTCACAGGGTTTGCTGAGGAAGAATTCATAAATTTCAATGTTCTCAAATTTAGTTTAAAGAAGAAAAAATTTTTATTTGCATTTTTTTTTATTAATCCTTGATTTTTGGAATTTACGAGGAATTACTAAAGATCCACAGGTTATTTAAAATATGATTATTTTATATATATGTAGTAATATAAATTTTATATATATATCTTTATATATATTATATATAATTTATCATTATTTTTATAATAATTTTTAAGTTAATAACAAAATTTTTTCACAAACCTTCCAATTAATTGATAGTGAGTAGTTGGCAATTAAACCACATTCCACCCAAAATAGTACATTAATGTAAGTTCAAACTAAAAAAATTAATAAAAAAAAATTTCATATTCTAATTAATAATGATAAGACATAACATTTTATTAATTGTGTTGTTTGTTGCTTGTAGAGTGAATAAGGGGAGTCTTTATTTTCTGTTTTTAACAAATTTTGGGATTGAAAGAATTTAATAAGTGAGTGATTAATGTTTGGTCTCATGAAAAAAGGTTTTCGTAAGTTGAGATTAGGTTCCTGGGGGTTTATGAATTTTTAAGGATTAAATTTTTAGTTCTTTTATAAAATTGATCAGTAAGGTTCCCTAGGAGAATTTATGATTGAAGGAAAGGTTAATTTGTGTCTGGAAAATTTTTAAAAATTTTGATTATAATATAAATTTTATTTAAGAATTAATCAATTTATTATAATGTAGCGGGAAGAAAAGGGAAATTTAATTCTTATCAGGAATAAGTTTCTTTTACTTTTAAATCTTTTGCTCCAATCAAATTTAAATACATTTATCCTTTATAAGATCAGAAACAATCATTACAATAAAGAGTATTATAAGATTTTAAAATTTTAATAACAACATTCAAAATAATAATAAATTGATACCATTTTCATTTCAATCTTTTTCTCCCCTAATGTAAAACAGTTTCATTAATCTTAAATCAGATACACACAAAAGGTCCTATGAAAATTTATTTTCATTTATATTATAATTTAAAAATTATGAATATTTTTTTTAATTAAGTTTTGATTTTTTTCATTACAATATATTAAATTTAATTTTTTTTCCCTATTATCAATTCCTTATTTTAACCCTGATATCTTAAGATAAATATTTATAGTATTATTATTATTATATAAATTAAACATATCAAATTTTTTTTTTTCTTTGGAACCCAATGTGTCGTGTGTAGTGTGTGTTTGCTCTGGCGTGTGGACGTGGTGGAGTGAGGGTGTGGGCGGGGCGTTGTCTATGTATAGTGTGCCTGATTTGTTAAGATTTATAAGTAGAAAGTTACAAATATTAAAAGCACATGTAAATGCGATGAAACAGAACTTGGAAAAGACTCTGAAGCAATGAAACGGCTGGAAACAGAAGGAGATCATGACGGTCATCTAGCAAAACTTTAATGAATATGAACACGATTTAAAGAGAGGGAAACAAAATGTGACTTAAAGTGTGAATGACCCGAGCCTAAATGTAAGGAAACTTGAGTCATTGTATTTTGATAGCGCCTCTGCATATGGAGAGGGGGGGGGGACGAGAGGAAGGAAATATATATATATAATATATATATATTATATATATATTATAATATATTATACGATATATATATGTAATATATATAAGAACTATCTATATATTATCATATATATATAATATATATAATATCTTTATTCCGATAATACTAATAAGCGAAAAGTGTGTGTCTTCTTGTTGTCTAGCTCTGTCATGTCTAAGTCTGCCTCTGTCTGTGTAGATGTGTGTCGCGTGTGCGGACTCAAACATTTTCCGCCCCCGCCTCCCCCCCTCCCCCCCCCAAAGAGCGCAATCACCTTCATCATGCGCACATATTTCGGAACCGGGAACTGACCAGGAGGAAGAGTCTCAAGCCCACTATGAAGATGATTCGCATCACTTTTTTTTTTTTTTTTTTGTGTTTAGCAGCCTGATAGCGATAATATAGTTTGCCCCCAAAAGTGGGTTGCGCAGAATAATGAGGAAACTTGATAGTAGACGCGTGTAATGGGTAAATTCGCGGCGGTGAGTGAATGAGGTGGGATCGTGATCGGGTAATGAGGCGCCTGTGCGGTGATGGGCATTCCGTGAATCGTGGCAATGCGTTCGTGGGGAGCCTCGTGACATGGGTTGCAGGAGGTGAATGCGTGATGCGAGTGAAGGGCGAATAGCGTAGGGTGGCGCTAATGAAGAGTAATGGTAAATATACCAGCGAAACGTGTGTTTGTCTGTACTGTATGTCTGTCTGCTGCTGTGTGTGTGTAATGTGTGTGGTCTGCAAGTATAGGTTCCGCCCCCCCGTGGACGCAATCACCTCATATGAAACATTTTGCGCAACACGGTTAGAACCAGCGGGAAGGTTTTAAGCCCATTGATGAGATGATACGATCACTTTTTTTTTTTTTTTTTAGCAGCTATTAGCGATACTCGTGAAAAAAAAGTGGGTTGCGAAGAATTGAGGAAAACCTTGATGTAGGGGTGATGGGTAAGGTGAGGTGAATGGGGGGGTTGATGGGTAATGGGTGTGGGGGATGGGTGAGTGAATGGGTGGGGGGTGTGGGTGATGGGGATGGGTTAGGGAATAGGGGGGGGTGATGGGTAATGGTAAATATAAGCGAAAGTGTGTCTGTCTGTCTGGTCTGTCTGTGTGTGTGTGTGCTGTGTGTGTGTGTTGTGTGTATGTGTGTGTGTGTGTGTGTGTCCTGGCTACAGGTCCGCCCCCCGTAGGCGCAATCACCTCAAATGGCACATTTTTTGGAACCGGGTTGACCAGGGGAACGTTTTAAGGCCCAATATGAGAATGATCGGATCTTTTTTTTTCTTTTTTTTTAGCAGCCATATTGCGCATAATTGTGGAAAAAAAAGAGTGGGTTGCGAGAATTGAGGAAGGAAAGTATGTAGGGTGTTAGGGTGATTGGGTATGGATGAGGATGTAGGGGATGGGTAATGGAAAGTGAGTGACATGGGTGGGGTGATCGGGTAATGGGTGTGGGTTGAGGGGAGTGAATGGGCGGGTGGGGGGGGTGAGGGTTGGGGTGAGGGGAGGGAATAGGTGGGGGGTGATGGGTAATGGGTGAGTGAATGGGTGTGTGGTGCAGGGTTAAGGGTGAGTGAATGGGTGGGGTGGGGGTGATGCTCATGGGTAATGGGTGAGTGAATGGGTGGGGGTGATGGGTAATGGGTGAGTGAATGGCGGAGGGGAATACATNCTGCTTTTTTTATTGTAATGCCCCTAATTCCCAGGCGGGCCGGGAAAAGGCAAAAACTCGCGTCAACCAAAAGGTTGACAAAAAATTAAAAAACAACAGAGAGAGAGAGAGAATGAGAGAGGGGAGAGAAGAAGGGGGGAGGGGAGAGAGAGGGGAGGGGGAGGAGAGAGAGAGAGGAGATAAAAGAGAGAGAGAGAGAGAGAGAGAGAGGGGAGAGAGAAGGGGGAAGGGGGAGAGAGAGGGGAAAAAGAGAGGGGAGAGAGAGAGAGAACCCTAGTTGCCCTGGAAAGTTTTGTAATTTCGGACTTGCCATTCCCTCCCTTCACTCACAGCCCAGTTTTTTCGTCCCCCCCGCCCACCGGACTCCCCAATTTCACTTTCCCTCCCTCACCACCCTTTATAAAAACCCGTACAAATATACAATAATTTTAACTAACCCCCTCATAACCCGCTGCCAAAACACCTCAGTCCTCCTTAACACTGCTTGCAAAAATCACCCAAAACATGATAAAAAACCCCTTTAGTAGATTTTGATTTTTTTTTTCCTTTTTTTAAGTCAAGTCTACTTTTTTTTTTGTGTGTGTGGTGGGGACAGCGTTTTATCCCTTTTTGGGCCTTTATCTTTTGGGTCCCCTTTAAAAAGGGGTTGGTGACAGTAGAGGTAAATTTTAAAGAAATAGGTGTTTTGTGTGTTGATCCCCTTTTTGTCCTTTTTGGGGTACTAAAGTAGCAAGGAAAAGGGGAGTGAGTCAGGAAAAAACCTTGTAGTTGCAGATCATTTCCCAAAATTTCAAATAGGCTACATTTAGAAAAAAATAATCTTAGATGGGGCCCATTAAACCCTTTAAAATTTTTCTGTTAAAAAGAAAAACCCTGCAATCAGCTTCACCGGAACATAAAAAAAAGATTTTTGCATCCGTTTTAATAAAAGTTTAGTAAAGAAAAAATACCCAAAAGGGCCTAATTCTAATAGTAGTGATGTAGTAGTGGTAGGATAAAAACAAAACCCCAACTTCTTCCCCAAAAAACAATTTTTTGGGATCAGTTTGAGTAATATTAGAGTAGTGGGATAGGGAAAGGGCACCTACAACAAATTTAACCCTGATAGTGTAGTTTGTAGTAGTAGAGTAGTAGTAGTGTAGTAGTAAAAAAAAACTGCCATTTTTCCACAAAAAACAATTTCTGGCATCAGTTTCAGTAATAGTTTGTAGTAGTAGTTAAAAGTGGTAGTAAAGAAAACCCCAAAAATCCTAACCCCAATAATAGTGAAATAGTAGTAGTATATTTGTAGTAAAAACAACCGCCATTTTTTCCACAAAAATACAATTTCTGGCACAGTTTTAGTAATAGTGTAGTAGTTGGGAAAAAAAGACACCACAACAATCTTAACCTTAGTAGTATTTTTTTTGTAGGGAGTAGTAGTAGTTTGTAGTAGTAAAAAAAAAACCACCATTTTTTCCCCCTACAAAAATTTTTCTGGGAACAGTTTGGTAATAGTGTATTAGTAGTAGGGTAGTAAAAACACCACAACAACCCTTTAAACCTGATTTGTAGTAGTAGTAGTAGTAGTAGTAGTAGTTTGTAGTAGTAGTAGTAGTAGTAAAAAAAAACCACCATTTCCCTTCCCAATAAACATATTCTTTTGGGATCAGTTTTAGAATTTGTTTGGAGTTTGTAGTAGTGGTAAATAAAACACCACAACAATCTTAACCCTTTATAGTAGTAGTACTGGTGTAGTAGTAGTAGTAGTAGTAGTAGTAGTAGTTGTAGGTTTGTAGTAGTTATAAACAAACCCCCATTTTTTTTAACAACTTTCCCAATTTTTTGGCATCAGTTTTAGTAATAGTAAATAGTAGTAAAAGGTGGTAAAAACACCTACCCTACCCCAATCCTAAAACCCAAAAAGTGATAGTAGTAGTAGAGTGTTTGGAGCAAAAAAACAACCACGATTTTTTCCAAAAAAAAACATCGACAATTTAGCTAACCCGGACCCCCTTTAATCTTTTTAGTCTTTTCCCTTTGCATGGAAATAATTTTGGGAATTTACCCGGGGGAAAAATTTTTTCAGGGGAGTGCAGTGTTGCCATGTGTGTGTGTGTTTTGGGGTGGTGGGGGGAGGGGTGGGTTTTTGGGTGGGTGTGTTGGGGGGGGGTTGTCCCATGTGTGTGTGTGATTGTTAAGATTTATGTAAGGGAAATTACAAATATTTAAAAAAAAATTTTAAAAAAAAAAAAAAAACCCCCCCCCCCCCCCTTGCCCAAAAAATAGGGGAAACAGAAGAGATTGGGGGGGTTCATTGAAACTTTAATGTAGAACACGATTTTAAAAGGGGAGGAAAAAAAAAGGGATCTTTTGTGATGAGGTAAGGAAGACTTTAGTATTTTATTTTGGGGGCGCCCTGAAAATAGATAGGAAGGAAATATATATTAATATATATATATATATATATATTATTTATATATTAAATATTTATTATATAAAAAATATATATATATATAAAATAGATAAAATATAGTATAATTTAATATATAAAATATTAAAAATATATATAATATATTTTATATATAAATATTTTATAAGAAAATAAAATATATATAAAAGAAAAAAGCATGGGGAACCAAAAATAAAAAAAGTCATGGCCCAAAATTTTATAAAGAAGCAAAAGGGATAAGAAAATTATTTAAAAAAATTAAAGAATATAAAGATATTTAAAATTATTAGAAATTAGTAAATTTACATTTTTTATTATAATTTTATGTTTTTTATTAAAATTTTTTTAGTAAAACATAATTATGGGCCCAAAATAGAGTTGGTGGGGTTTTTTTTACGAATTGTTATCGCCTTTTGGGGTTTAAAATTGTTTGTTTTACGGGATGTTTTTTTTTTGAAAGGGGAAAAGGGTTTATTTGGTTTTTTTGTAGTTGGGTAATTTTGGTTTTGTGGTTAAAAAATTTTGGGGAAATTAGGGAATTGGAGTTTTAAAAATTATTTATTTGATATATTAGGATGGGCCACCCGGTTTTTTGCAGTTTTTGCCCCTTTTAAAAGGATAAATTTAAATAATATTATATTAAATTAATTGGGAAAAATGGGTATTTTGAATTTAAAAGTTAGGTTATTTGTTTTAGGGGGGAAATTTGGGGTAAGGAAAATTCTTTTTAAAAAAAATTAAAATTCTGCGTTCGGGAAAAGGGGGGTTTAAAGAGGTAAAAATTTGCCAATAAGTCGGTTATTATATTGAATAAAAGTTTAAAGTCCCCATAAAAAATAATTTAAACAAAAAATAACCAAAAAAATTCAGGCCTGGTCATGTAAACCTCCTGACGTCAAAAAGGTTAATAAAAAAATTTAAAGTTAAACATTTTGAAAGAAACCAAGTTTTTACACCCTTTATAAATTGGTTAATTTTTTTACCTTTTATTTTTTTTTAATTTTTTTATGAAAACATAAAATCCCCTTTGGGCCTTTGGGGAAAAACCCCCGGGGGCTTTTCCCTCTGTGCAGGCGAATCTGTTGATCGACCTTCTTAGCGCGATTTGATTCCCGCCTTCTCTTTCTTATCTGTATGCTCCTTTCCTTCTCTTGAATCTGAAGGACTCTTCGCCGATTCTCGCGCTCCTTCTTCTTTGCCTCAGCCTTCGTCGTCCTCCTTTGTCTTTGCCTGGCTGAAAACATCTTCTGCGGCGGAGGCTCAGGGCAATCCTGGCAGCCTTCCTCCTCATCCTCCATCTCATCCTTGTACTCAGTCAGCGACTGCCACAGCTTTCTCTGCAGCTTCGCCTTTATGGAGACGCCGCACTCATACTCCTCTATATCCCACTCGGATGTATACTCGCCGCACGTTAAGTTGGCGAAAATGGGGCCCCTTACTCCCCCTTCTGAACGCTCGGGATTGGCTGAGGTGTTGGATGTTGGGGTTTTAGGGCGGAACTTGGAGTAAGGCATTCTCAGCCAACACCCAACACCTCAGCCAATCCCGTGCGTTCGGAAGGGGGAGTGAAGAGGTCCCATTTTCGCCAACCTAACGTGCGGTGAGTTATATTGACGGCCATAAAAGTTGACGCTCCTATAAAACTCAGTATCAATGAAGTAACCAATAACTTCATTGTTTCCTGGATCCCATGTCAACCTGCCTGACTTGTCACGTTAACTCAACCTTTCCAGAGTCCATCACAACATTACAGAACCGAACACACGATGATACTTATACCATAACTATATAATTGTTAATATTAGTGATACATCAGGGTTATGTATTTAATGTGTTTTTTATTGACACATTACATATAGCTTTGGTAAGAACATAGGTGAAGAACGGAAAAGAAGAAGCATGCATTGTTCAGTACTCTGTTAATAAGTTATCTTTTTTTTTTACATCTGTGGTCATCTGCCCACGCGTGTAGGCAGTGACCTCCAGGGGTGGGATGGTAGGCCCTGGAGGCTCACTTGAGGGCTGTGATGGTAGCGCCCGTTGGTAGCGCAGGCAGGATTTTTATAGTGACGCCTGTGATTAGAGGCTCATGCCGCCCCCCTGTGTCCTACGATGCACTCACAATCGAAGGTAGAGTTAATGGGCAGGGCATGTGGGTGTTCTTAGGCCACTCGGTGGTGCAGAAAGATTTTAAAGCATTTCTTGTATACATTTATCCCGCTGATCAGGAGGGAGGGAGGTTCGCACACGTGAGTTATCAGCTGGTCTTGCTTGGAAGTTTATTATTTTTTCTGTATTTCTGTTTTTTCTGTATCTTTTGTGTACTTGCCCCTCCCCCCTCTTTGTAATTTCCTCCCCCTTTTCTCAATAAACTTGTAAACTTGTAAGCTACTCTGCTGGAGGAAGGTGGTGAGCTGTGGTGACTAATGGTTGTCTGTTCTGCATCTCACGGCCTCTTGTAGCTTCCTTAATTTCTTATGTTCTTATGTTCTTATCTGTAGTTCACGTGGTACCTGTTTGCCTCCCCGTGGACCCCCTCAAGGAAATGGGCTTCACCGTGGCAGAGTTCCAAAATAAGTTCGCTTGGGCTGCTGGCTGGGGCTCTACTGCAAGGGGTGAGTAGGGAGCCTGTCATCTTGTTATCACATTCTCCCCTCCCCCCCACCCCCCCTCTGTCTCTCTGTCTCTCTCTTTCTCTCTTTGACACATATATTCGAGCCTCATTTACTGTCCCTCCTCTCTCACATGTACTATAGATCGTTTGTTGTTTGCCTCTCTGTATACCTTTGATACTGTATCCTCCTCCTCCTCCTCCTCCTCCTCCTCCCCTCCTCCTCCTCCTTTCCTTCTCTCCTTTCCCACCTTTGTTAATTTTCTCGATACTTTCAATAAATCTCTTTCTCATACCATTGTGAACTCAACTCTGCACTGTACAAATGGAGCACCATGTAAAAAAAAAAAAAAAAAGGATACACGTTGTTGAGTTGCTGCTTTCTTGTAATTATAATGTTATTAACGATCCCGTATGTAGGATGTGCCATTGAGTCCTCACATATTGAAGCTAAGCTACTGTAGAGAATGAAGGAAATGATATGTACTGCGCTAGCTCTTATCCCCCTGAGACTGAGCCTGAGCCGCTTCCTCTCGCCCTATACAGATCCCAACAGGCCCGTCACGCCGGACAAATTGCAACAGGTTCTGCTTCCCATCGGCAGAAGGCAGTTTCTGTAACAACCTGAGGAAGGACTATCCCGACCCTCGTTCAACACTTTGTGCTGGCGGGGTGGGCAAGGACACCTGCAATGGAGATTCAGGTGATTGTGATGTCTTCCTTCATATCACTTACCCACAAATTAGCTGGCACTCTACAGTCGTTCACCTGAAGCTGCAGCAAACCTGCGTTATGAGCAATAAATGATTAGGTAAGATATTATGGTTCAGTTATTGGTTTGTTGAGCTTGAAATCTTTGTTCCCCAACAGGCGGACCTCTGCTGCTGAGCAATAAGCATGAAACAAGAAGGTATGTGGTGGGCATCACGAGTCTGGGTCCCAGGGTGTGCGGCAGCCTGGCCACCCAGGGCCTCTACTCCAGTGTACATTTCTACGTGCCATGGATCCTGCAGAACCTGCGTCCCTAGACCACCCTGAAGCATCGTACAGAAGCCACAGGAATGTATTCGTGCATATCGTGCTATATAAGCATTCGGTAAACGACATTTCATTAATATGAGATATAGCAATATCGTTTGTTTATTTTCCACTACTCTTGTGCCTATGTAGTCTTGAAATAATTTGATACAGCATCATATTTCTATCACTGCTTATATGTATGCCTATCCTGCTTGGAAAAGTAATAGAAACGTGATCTGTGATGTGGGCATTATTGTGGATGCCCAGAGATCCTTTGTTTGTGAGTCCCTGCCAGGGTGTGCCCCTCCCCTGCACCTTACTCTTTGTCTCCAACGCTTACTCTCTTTTGTAACATTGAATCTGATGTAAATAAGTCTTAATCCAAGTGAATCGCGTAGTAGAATGTAGTAGTAAGTGTAGTAAAGTGTAGTGTAGTACTAAAGTGTAGTAGAGTACTTTGATCGCTCCATCTCCACACCTCCTCCCCTTCAGCCCTCACCCCAGGCAGTGGTCATCACCTGTGTGTGCGATCAGAGACTGGAGCATTAACCCCACTGTCTCTGATCACACAACAGTTTCAGTCATGGGCAGCCAAGGGAACAGGAGACTGAGGTAACGGAGGTATCTGTGACTGGTGGGTCAGTATGATGGGCTCGTATCTTGGTGTTCCTCTCGCCTCATCGCCCACCCCACCGACTGTGTGACCTGTATCAAGACCAGATAAGCAGAGACAGTTTTGTCCGACATCCACACCTTTTCATGACCAAATCCAGCAAAAAGTTTTACATAACCAATCAGTCAGGGATATGTTTATGCAATCCTATTACTGATATATCATTGAAAGAGAAGATAAACAAGAGAAGATGAAGGTAGAGAATGCCTCTGATAATAATGTTAATTGTAATGATGATATTAACAATAATGATAATAACAATGAAACTATAAATGATGATTTATTTAGTTCGTTTACTCCTTTCTTCTTAGCTTGGCATAGATAATTATGATTTATGTTCTACGTCACACCATCAATGAAAATGATAATGATTCGTTTAAGACATGAAAGTTAGAATCTACCAACAATAAAATAGTAATAATAATACTTCTGAAAAAAAACCAAGTTAAATTTGTCCAGGAAATGTTTAGCCATGTGGGTCCAAATAAAGTTTTAGTATATAAGAAACGTACAACGATATGCAAAGCGGAGTATTAGCATGACAAGGTTGGAGATTGTTCAAACCATGGCAAACACGGCCTTGGTCTGGAAGGCTTTTGTTCTGTTTACATGTGCAATGAGGCTGCTGATCTGCCATTAATGTCTCAGATGCCAGTGAAACCAGGACTTTCAATGAAGTTGTAGTCAACTTTCTCCTGGCCGAAACGCTCCAGTATTTTCTTAAATTTTTTTGGGGTGAGTGACTAATGAATTAATCTTGGTGTTAACATATGTATATTATCTAATAGATCAGTTGTTTTTACACGTAGGTTGTACTGAATAATATGAGTAGCATATCGGATATGAGAGGCCATGAGAACTCCACTGGTGAAACAGGAGTCATATGATTTTTACAGTGTCCTGTGGCACACCAAATTGTGCAACAATTCTCACCATTAGCAAAGATGATGTTGCACTCGGAAATGTGGAACTGAAAGCCAAAATATGATATGTATTTCCAATCCAAGGTGCAACAAAAGCCTCATGAATAATGATGTGATGACTGTTGTCGTACCTGAGGCGCGTTGATTAATGGGCTCTGGTGCCAGTGTTGCTGCATTGACCAAGGTAAAACGTCTACGGGAAAGTTGTAAAACACCTGAAGAATAAAAGATGAAGAACTAACGTGCGGTGCTTCAATAACTATCACGGATGGGATCTTATAATCTTTGCGACTGATCTTTGCTCAGCAGTGAGACAAAACTAAGGGTTCCACTCCCCCTTCCCACCCCTGCCAGCATCCCACCCACCCTGTCTCCCCCATCACTGAGCGGCCCACTGCCCATCATTTTCTCCCATACTGTGCCCCCATCACTTAGCATCCACCCTGCTTCTCATTCTCTCACAGTCGTGCTTTCCATGCATTCTCCTATCTCTCACATTCTCAACCACACGACGGTCACTCCTCCACTGAGCACACAGCCCCAGCAGGTACTCTATCTGCCACTAACACTGCTCTCTCATGTCACTCCATTCTTTCACTTCTATCTCTTAAATCAGCACCTTGAACATCTTTCTTACATACTCATATCTTTCACATTCCAGCATCCAGCACTTCTCAATTTCATCAACTCCTCTCTCACATATCACACACATATTGTAGCCACCATTTTTCTATATGTACACGCGACTATTCACCTCCATCGACTTTGTTCAGGCTTTGACAAGTAAATCCATTCCATAACTGCCATCAAACCTTGGCTGGTCCTTTCCACTATGCCATGCCAGTGTTGAATTATCAGATATTTCCCTTCGCCATTCTTCCTTTCCTTTCTCTTCTATCTTTTGTTTGTACAATAAAGGGCTTTGGCCAAGGGCAGAAAAAAACAAAAACAAAAAAAAGATAAACCCACTAATTGCCAGACCCCGTAAAACAGATAGCAGGACACATCCCAAAGAGGAGTCTTGCCACCTTGTTTTCACCCATTCTCTGCAGCATAACTCTGTATTTTAGCCCTGCCTTGGCTATTCTCTCTCCGAACGTACTCATTTCCATGTCTCCTCTGATCGCTTCCGCTGCCACCCACCTATTCTACCTAATGCTTTTCTACCTGCCGTGTTATGTACGTACCACTTCTAGTCTATATCCATCTCATTCCTTAGCCATGCAGTCGTTTCCAGTCCATACGTAATGCTAGGGACAGCCATACCCTTCCATAGTCCTCTCACCACTTCATACTTATTAACCCTACCTCATGCCACACTGCCTAGCCTTCCCACTCACTGATTTACTCGATTTACTCTACCGTAGATAGCAGTGAAGTCGCCAGGACAACTTTTTTTTCTGTTTACAGACGTGTGGTGGCGTTAATACTCACATTTCTACATCCATGATTTCAGGAAAGTTAGAAGGGGCTATCTGGAGAGTCTGTGTCATTTTGTGTCTTCATCTGTGTCATAGTATGGCTATAAATGAACAAATGACAAAAATATCTACAAAGTGGCTACCAACAAAAAAGTCGCCATCCAGTGTTTATTTACAGTGTCCTACCGCTGTCGTCGTCTCCCGAAAAAAAACCTCGTAATAAAATTTGAAACCGTATATACTCGCAGATACAAAGCATAAAACAACGCTGAGACAGGGTAGATTATACAGTCATGATATAAACTACTGTGTATCATCTTCAGTGGCACATAAAAATCAGTAGTGATGCTATAATTCGTAATATTTGGCGCCTGGCGACATCACTGCAGGTGGCGACTTTACTGTTATCTGACGGTAGCTATTATGTCATGCTTAGTTCTCTCACATCCTTTCACATCCAACCAAACATCCAGATACTTGCATTCTTTCGTCCTGTGTATCAAAACCTATCCTTCTGCCCCGCCCCGTCTTCTCTCTGCTTACATAACAATACTTTACTATGTTTGCCTCAACAATAACACACGCAAGTATTTCCAGAAGTCTTCCTCATCAGTTATAACGACTAATACATTTCAGGAGGATAATGACGCCGGTATTTGTGGGGCTGGAGCATTGACCGAGGAGCGTGCAATGACTTCTTACTACGACCTGGCAACTGTGGTAGTAGATGCCACACTGCACGGGAAAGCAGCCAACCACTCTTACCAAACATTTCCTCTCCTGCCTTCAGTCCCTTGAACCTGGTACCTTCGGTTCTTCACTTCAGTCAGTGTTCACGCAGCCGCCGTCAAGTGAGGGTGCTACATCGTGCGCGTCTGTGTGTGTGTGTCTGTGCCCTCCATGGTTCCCGTAGGTGTTATGGAGAGGTGATAGACCGGTGATAGGCTCCCGGCGGCGGCTGTGTGTCTGTGTGTCTGTGAATCATGTGTGCGGACGCGAGGTGGGGGCACGGCTGATCCTTACTTACTGCTCTGTTGAAATTTCTGTGACTGTAATACTTGAAACTTGAGTGTGTGTGTGTGTGTGTGTGTGTGGTGTGTGTGTGTGTGTGTGTGTGTGTGTGTGTGGTGTGTGTGTGTGTGTGTCAAGTGAAGAAAAAACACCTTCAAGTATACGCCTAAAGGATATATTTAGAACGAAAATGGAATTGCACTCTGTGAGGTAATTGTTACGTGTTTTATTATAATACTACGATGATTATAGCTTATCACTACCTTAATTATCACTACCTTAATTATCACTACCTTAATTATCACTGCCTTAATTATCACTGCCTTAATTATCACTACCTTAATTATCACTGCCTTAATTATGATCATTATTATTAGCATTGGGGGTAATGAAAGAAGTAGCAGCGGTCACCCGAAATATACCAAAAACGGTATGTGGGTGATATCCAGTTTTAAAATATATATTTGCATATTCGATCTTCAGGTTTTGTCTAGGCGAATCATTATTAGCGATTAATTTGAAGGGAAAGGATATTGTGTGGGTTTTTGGTAGCACAGCCAGGGTTTTGGCAGACGCTCACTAAATAACGGCAATATTATGAACGACGCATAGGCTGCATGAGTCACGTGTATGTCCAAAATTAATTTACGATCATCAACTGTGTTCTATAGTTTGATAGAAATTCCTGATTCTGTATGACATGAGTTGTGTTTATTTCTGTATTTCATAACGCCCAAGCCAAAAACCCACACAACTCATGCCAAAAACCTCCCTACACAAATAATAGACGTGTATTTTTGATTCACGCTTTATATATAAACAGATCTACACTAGATTGATACATGCGACGATTATGAAATACAAAATCTTTGCTCATTCAACAATTAATTGGTTTTTGGTATGGACCAAAAAGGTTTTTGGTATCAGGTATACCAAAAACCGGTTTCCGGTATACATTTCGGTCGACCCAGTAGCAATAGTAATGATGGTAGTAGTGATGGTGATAGTGCATTACATCTAAGATAAATCCAGATAAGCTAGGTAAGATAGTCCATAACTCTACTACTACTAATGATAATAATAATGATAATCAGTCCATAATTACAATAATATTTATCTATTTCGTATTCTCAAGGCACTGTGGCATCTTATTTAATTATTTCTCTTATTTTGCGATGATGGGTTGTAGTGAGCAGGAAGCGCGCATTGTTTACACGCGATAAGATGACCTCGCGTGCCCTGCCCCCCCCAGACGGTATGACTTGCACGCCGACGATGGCAAACACCCCGTGAGAGAGAGAGAGAGAGAGAGAGAGAGAGAGAGAGAGAGAGAGAGAGAGAGAGAGAGAGAGAGAGAGAGAGGTTTTCCCGCCATAGTGACCACTGGACGAAGGCGCAAGGGTTACACGTTTTTACAAGTGTTGTTAGAATCGTGTTGTGTCGAGCGCCATAAAACAAGTGTGTATGTGTGGGTGTGTGTGTGTGTGGGTGGGCGTGGGTGTGTGTGTGGATGGGAGGGTGGGTGGGCGTGGTTGGGTGGGTGAGTGGGTGGATGTGATTAGGAGGGTGGATGTGGGATTGTGGGTGGGGTTCAACCTATGCAATTTTGTCGGACGCATAACTTATAAATTCTGTTTGGCGATATCATGGTAGACGAGTCATGCCCGGTAAGTGTTTCAGCCGAATTAAGACATACCAATAGTTTTGCTACGTACACAGTGGGTAGCTACAACCGGCTTCTGTAGTGCGTGTAACACCATTAACCCGCAAGCGACGGGCAGGTAAGCGAAGGTCGTTTTTTCTGGACCGGCTAAATATAAAAAAAGGTTCTACTTCTTACTGTTCTGTATCCTCAAATATCAAACCTGGATTTATATAACAAAAACCACAAGAAGCGCTCATTCTTATACTTTACGATGGTGGTAATATCAGACTTGTGGGTGTCATAGTATAGCCGTGAGTAAAGGATGAGTAACACTGCTAGATTATATCCCACGTTCGCCTGTGTGTGTGTCCGTTTGGGTGGTCGTGGCCGTGGCTACGCCTGACCCGTGTGTAGGTCCTCCCCCCTCCTCTGTACCACTCTCAACGCATAAACGTTTTTTGTAGCACTTTCAGACAGGGTTTTTTGACTTCGAGTGCGGCGCTTATATGGGATGAAGGTACAAGTATATATCTCTCTCTCTTTCTGTCTCTCTTTCTGTATCTCTCTTTCTGTATCTCTCTCTCTCTCTCTCTCTCTCTCCTCTCTCTCTCTCTCTCTCTCTCTCTCCTCTCTCTCTCTCTCTCTCTCTCTCTCTCTCTCTCTCTCTCTCTCTCTCTCTCTCTCTCTCTCTCTCTCTCTCTCTCTATATATATATATATATATATATATATATATACCACACACACACACAGACGCATATTGTAAAGAATGTTAAGGCTTTGTATTTCCTTAAAACTGTTTACATTACATAATAGTGAGCGGGTCTCTCTCTCTCTCTCTCTCTCTCTCTCTCTCTCTCTCTCTCTCTCTCTCTCTCTCTCTCTCTCTCTCTCTCTCTCTCTCTCTCTCTCCTCTCTCTCTCTCTCTCTCTCTCTGTGTCTGTCTGTCATTCTCTCTTTCTCTCTCGCTATATATCTGTGTGTGTGTGTGTGTGTGTGAGAGAGAGAGAGAGAGAGAGAGAGAGAGAGAGAGAGAGAGAGAAGAGAGAGAGAGAGAGAGAGAGAGAGAGAGAGAGAGAACACACACACACACACACACACACGTGCGTGCCACCCTTTGGCCTGCCTGCACACCTCCCTAGAGTGTGGTGGTGGAGGTGGTGGGGGAGTATCGTGAGTAACAGTTGTATGGAGGTTGAAGGTCCACCACGTACTGACCACAGAGTTATGTATAGATACAGGCTTACTTGGACCTTTGGCTCATTCGGCCCTTGTTGATTCGGGATACTTCGTGGCTCATTCGGCCCTTATTAACATTTGCTAATTCGGACCAAGCTAGAGAGTGCATCAAAACTTTTTACTGAGTATTTTTTTTTTTTTGAGGAAGCTTAAATTGATGTGCATATCTTCAGTCATTTATGTATGTACGCTGTCCTATTATTGCTCCCTACTGTCCCTACTTTACCTACCTTACTATCCCTAATTTGTATATCTTGTCCCTATTATTGCAAGATTATACATTTCGCCATTTAATTCATGTAGGAAGCGTTGTAGTCTTGCAGTGAATGGGAAGCAATGTTGACGGTCCGGATCAGCCAACTAAGGGGCGAATCTGGTCCGAACAAGCCTGCATTCCATCATGCGCGGGTTCTCACTCTTCGGACAAAGACTTCTAAAAGATAGTCTTTACTCCTTGGCTGGTGATCCTGTAGGAACCGGTATCCTTGAGATAGCCAATCCTTGTAGGATACCCGATACCTAGGATATACCTTTACAGCTATATCACCATGCCCGGTTACCATTGAGATAACGCTGGTATTCGTGTTTTACCTGAGTGAACTGACAAGGCTTACATGCCCTTGTAGTACTGTCCACACTATGCCTTGGGTATGGATCCAGGATAGTAATAACGCTGGTATTCTTGGTAGTTTACCATCGACTATTTCTGGAGTGTTCACACTATTGCTCTTTTGGTAGTCATTCCATCGATCTATTGCTCTTTTGGTAGTGCATTCCATCGATCTATTGCTCTTTTGGTAGTGCATTCCATCGATCTATTGCTCTTTTGGTAGTGCATTCCATCGATCTATTGCTCTTTTGGTAGTGCATTCCATCGATCTATTGCTCTTTTGGTAGTGCATTCCATCGATCTATTGCTCTTTTGGTAGTGCATTCCATCGATTATTGGTCTATTGGGAAATCTGTACTTTTTCATATCCTTATATCCACTTGATAAGTTTCTTGCAGGGTTACTTTACTTAACTCTTCTTTTACTCTTCTTACGCTTTACTCTTCTTATCTTTTTTCTCTCCTTGGTTACTTTTCTTTACCTTATTTTCTTGCTTGTGTTTGTCTGTCTCAATACCTGCCTGTCAGTTTGTCTGTGTCTGCATGTGTCTGTCTGTCTTTCTATGTGTATGTCTGTCTTCCTATATGTCTGTCTGTCTTTCAATGTGTTAATGTCTTTCTGGCAGTGCATTTCATACTTCTATTTGCTGTATTTGAAGATCTGTATTTTTGTAGATCCTTATCTCCTCTCCTCCTGTGTTCTTGTGCTGTGTTCTCCAGATCAAGAATGTTGGCTAAAAGAATACATGTTGTTTGTACATTTTACTCGCGGTGTGCACTTCACTTTTCACTTCACTTGAGGTGATAATCAAAACAAGAGACTGTGATTAGTTTCTGACTTACGGAACATTTCGATACATAATGTCATCAATATGAATGAGGAAATATATCTTGCATTGTTTAAAATGAAAACATGAAAGTTCCAACTCGAGCTGATGCAAGACGTGTCCAAGGCGACCAGAGGCATTCAAGGCAAGGCGTTTGCTTATTGTTTCACCTGTAATGGGAACATGAACACATATCACGAGGTTAGTCACACGAGAACAAGCATCTCTTTTACGGTGGCAAAAATGTTTCCTCTCTGGTTTTACGTTTTATTATGAAATTAGTCGCATAAGAACAAGCTCTTTTAATCTATTATTTAACTTATTTAACTCTATATAAGCTATCATCTCTATTTCGGTGGCAGCTATTTTCCTTCTTTATTTTTATGTTTTTGAGCCTATAATACCTGTAGGCTTTTTATCTACGTAATGAAGGTTGGTAGAAATGATATGAATCAGTAGGGGAGAGCGGGAGCAGGTTGCATCGAGGGTAGGTTGCATCATTGCCTCTAACTCGCATGTTATCACACGTACATCGTCTTAATACTACTACTACTACTACTACTACTACTACTACTACTATAAACTACTACTACTACAACTACAACAATAATAATAATAAAAAAAGTTAATGCGAGTTAGAGGCAATGATGCAACCTACCCTCGATGCAACCTGCCCCGCTCTCCCCTATTTCGGATGCGATCACGAAACTGACATACAAGACTGAGTAGAAGGGAAATCTGACAGTAATGTTTTCTTAATCAAGCAGTCGGACTTCAGCATTATGTAAAAGAACTGACAAATGAAGCTAAGAAACATTCCGTCCAGTCAACTATAAAATCATAAATTGGATTTGTTTAACCCCTTGAGACCCAGAACGTAATTTCCATTGTAATTTGGGTACCATAAGAGGAGTTTTAGTGACTATAAGCAATATGTTATAGCTATGACCTGTTTAGTATCCTTGTAGACTAACTAATTTGGTATATTCAGTGAGTTTTCGTTATTTTATGGCTCGACAACAGACCATTTTATATAGCCAAGGAAAGATCTGGGCGTGAAGGGGTTAAAGTTTTCACTACTGCAGCAACCACAGAAACTGAGACTATTTTACTTTACTCTTCTTTTGTTTCATTCTTTTTATCCTTTTGTCTTCTATTTTATTCTCTTAATTGTCTACCTTGCTTTTCCCTTTTTGTTTACTTCTTTCTACTTTTAATTTCTTGTCTGTGTTTGTCTGTCTCAATATCTGCCTGTCTGTCTGTCTGTGTGTCTGTCTGTCTTTCCATGTGTCTGTCTGTCTTTCTATGTGTCTGTCTGTCTTTCTATGTGTCTGTCTGTCTTTTTATGTGTCTGTCTGTCTGTCTGTCTGTGTGTCTGTCTGTCTTCCTATGTGTCTGTCTGTCTTTCTATGTGTCTGTCTGTCTGTCTGTGTGTCTGTCTGTCTTTCTATGTGTCTGTCTGTCTTCCTATGTGTCTGTCTGTCTTTCTATGTGTCTGTCTGTCTGTCTGTCTTCCTATGTGTCTGTCTGTCCTCCTATGTGTCTGTCTGTCTTTCTATGTGTCTGTCTGTCTGTCTGTCTGTCTTCCTATGTGTCTGTCTGTCTTTCTATGTGTCTGTCTGTCTTTCAATGTGTCTGTCTGTCTTCCTATGTGTCTGTCTGTCTTTCTATGTGTCTGTCTGTCTTTCAATGTGTCTGTCTGTCTTCTTATGTGTCTGTCTGTCTTTCTATGTGTCTGTCTGTCTTTCTATGTGTCTGTGTCTGTCTGTGTGTCTGTCTGTCTTCCTATGTGTCTGTCTATCCTCCTATGTGTCTGTCTGTCTTTCTATGTGTCTGTCTGTCTTTCAATGTGTCTGTCTGTCTTCCTATGTGTCTGTCTGTCTTTCTATGTGTCTGTCTGTCTTTCTATGTGTCTGTCTGTCTTTCAATGTGTCTGTCTGTCTTCCTATGTGTCTGTCTGTCTTTCTATGTGTCTGTCTGTCTTTCAATGAGTCTGTCTGTCTGTCTTCCTATGTGTCTGTCTGTCTTTCTATGTGTCTGTCTGTCTTTCTATGTGTCTGTCTGTCTGTCTGTGTGTCTGTCTGTCTTCCTATGTGTCTGTCAGTCTTTCAATGTGTCTGTCTGTATGTTAGTTTGTCTGAATTTTTTCTTTTCTGTGTGTGTGTGTGGTGTGTGTGTGTGCGCGCGCTGTAGCAAAGCCGAGGGTGGAGAGGAACAAGACAGGTTTTTAGTAGAGGGCGTCAGTGGGGGGGGGGTCAGGGAGGGTTGCTGAAAAGGGAGGTGGAGGTCATAGTTATATAAGTTGAATCATTGGCTGTTGCTATGTGGGTACGCGATTACTATACGTTGCTCTCTCTCTCTATTTCTCTCTCTCTCTCTCTCTCTCTCTCTCTCTCTCTCTCTCTCTCTCTCTCTCTCTCTCTCACGCTCCTCTTCTCCTCTCTTTTCCTCATCCCCTCTCTCTCTCTCTCTCTCTCTCTCTCTCTCTCTCTCTCTCTCTCTCTCTCTCTCTCTCTCTCTCTCTCTCTCTCTCTATCTATCTATCTCTCTCCTTCACAAACTCTTTATATAAGTAAAACCCTAAAGTTATAGATGAATAATTAAATTTTTCTCCATAAAATCATCGTTCTAAACCATAAGCTAATCTAAAAAGCATTCAGTTTCTTACAT
>JACEEZ010004350.1:87500-92500 GCA_016584305.1 Chionoecetes opilio | reverse complement strand
TATTAACTCCTTGAGGCCCAGAACGTAATTTTCATTGTAATATAGCCACCATTCGACGATTTTAATGAACATAAGTAATATTTTATAGATATGACTTGTTTAATATCCTTGTCCATTAGCTAATTTGGTATATTTAGTTACTTTTTCGTAATTTTATGGCTAATAACAGACGATTTCATATAGCAAAGGAAATATCTGGGCGTGAAGGGGTTAAGGAAGTTATAAGGATGGGAGGACTGAAGGGGACAATAAGGAAATGGATGGTGGATAGTCTGAAAGGAAGGAAAATAATGTTATGTTCACGATTATGTTAATGAAATGTGCCTGTATGCCATAGATATTGGACTAGACTCTATCTCTTACTAAATAAAGTCAATCAATCAATCAAAATGGGTACAGTGGTTAGAGAAGAGATATCGGAAGGGAGGGAAGTGACAAGGAGGGTACCACAAGGAACAGTTTTAGCAGCAATAATGTTCCTGATAGGCTGCACATAAATGATCCTGTCAAACAGGTAGCTAAATAATAATATAAGTTCGTTTTCAGATGATGCAAAGTAAGTGGGAAAGATAAGAAACCACAAATATCGCGAGTAATTGCAGGATAATTCAAACAAAACATATGAGTGGCATACAAGATGTGTATGGAACGTAAGTGCCATGAAAGAAAATTTAAAATTAACACCTTTTTTAATACGTCACAAAAACTCTACCATTGTTACATTTAAGGACCTTTTATAATTACTTTTACATTTCATATCTATATACACAGAAAAACGATTTATTTTGTATCATCATATCACAGTAACGTGTATAATAGTGTGTGTTATTAGGAAAATAAGATTGTGGATGTCGTGGCGTTGTGGTTGGTGCCTGACGCTGCGAGCTGGTGAAATGGAGTCACTGGTATGGTGTGTTGTATGGTGCGCGTGCCGAAAACTAATGAAAATGTTTTAATATTCAAGTGAAATAACCTAAGGAAGAGTTGGCAAGTCTGTTAACTAATGAGACGAAGTTGAAGAGAACCTATGAAGCGATACTAAGCGTCAAAGGTCACAAGAAGAAGGAAGTTCGAAGGTTGGTTCAGTCCTCTCGCCCCGATTTTAGCCTAGATTTAGACCTGAACGGGATGGTGATACTGTGTACTGACTAAGTGTGTGTACTGGTGTAAGGTTGGTGCCGTCCAGGAGGTACAAGGAAAGCCCAGGAGCCCACTCACAAGGATAAGAATGGGTTATAATCCTGGTAGGTAACTGGCATATCACAAGGGAATGGCTATACTCTGTTTTTTTACGAGGTGAAAAATCCTGCCCCCTTGCTGCTTACTGACTGATATTTGATGCCAGGAGAAGGGAATACTACGGTTCTTCTAGATTTCAGTTGTATTTTATCAGAGTTAACCATATTATCAGGTAAACATAGGCATAATTTTAAGCATGAGACCTTAAAATAGAATTACATTTTGGCCTCGTAAAAGAAATAGACTAAAGCAGCTTATCACAGGGGAATGTTTAGGTTTGCGTTTGTATGTCATTTCTATTTATGGGGCAAAAACCTGCAGAAACGAGTAGCCCATGTCAGCCGGTGTTTAGCTTGACGTGGGTAGTTTAAATGGTTCTACTGCAGTTTAATGCAGTACAAGGCACGTTGTTATAACCATCCTTAACTTGTAGATCTGACAATTTGCAACCTTTTTAACCCCTACAACTGCCGTCGGAAATGAAAAATAACACGAAAATAACACGAGGGATCTGGGGGGGGGGGGGGGCGAAACCCCCCCAACGAGGATAGGATATGTAAGTAATGCCCAGGTTTAGTTAGGGAACTAGCAGGGAGTTTTGGGGTGAGCCTCTCCAGTTATGTTAGCTCTTAACTTAGTTCTTTCCGGTAGGTTAACAGTTAGTGATCAAGAGTTCTTCGCATGATCAAGACAATGGGTGGGTGAATAAAACACACACACACACACACACACACACACACACACACACACACACACACACACACACGCACACGCACACACACGCACAGAGCTGGAGGTCATAGACACACGATCTGCCACTTAATTGACACAAGCATCTTTTTTCTCATCTGTTTGATTTTCTGTTCGGCTGAGCACGACTCTTTCTTCTCCTGCCCGTAGTGTTATTCACCCATGGTCTTGTCCACGCGAGCTGGCTCGCGATCGCCAGTTTTCACCCTCTCAGTGCGAGCTTGAAGCTCATTATTACCGATCATTGGGCAATGCTGGGACCTCACCCCCCCACCCCCCCCACCCCCCTCATCCCCTTGCTCAAGGGGAACAGTAACCGCCCGAATTTGTCAGTGAAAAATCCCCGGGAGCGCGAGGATTCAAACCGCCTACCCACAGAGTGGGAGACCAGCACGCTATCAACCTGACCATCGCGCGGTGGTGTGTGTGTGTGTGTGTGTGTGTGTGTGTGTGTGTGTGTGTGTGTGATCTTTTTTTCTTAACAAACGATGAATGGATCTAAGGAATGAGGGAGTTAGTCGCGGCAAAAAAGCTAATACGAGAATATTTTCTTTTTGTTTCTTTTTTAAGTTTGAAGGAGGACGGCTATTGAGTTATTTACGGAGGTGTATTGCGACATATAAAACGTGATCATAATACATTTAATATGATAGAAGGCTGGTGATTTAAGTGTACTGAAAACCGTTCCTGTGTAAACAAATATAAAGCCTTGTATTGTTTTGTATCTGCGTCTACACATGATTATAAGTTTAATTCAACAGCAAACATTCAGTAAACTATTTTCAGGGTTACCAATTCTGAATCCTTGTGTGAGTAATTCGCTGTTTTCGTGTTTCCGGATAATATTATGGCAAAGATATTTAGATTTCCATAGCAATTAATAAATAAGTTAGGAAATAAGAATCGTACTGGTAATATTCGTACTAGTTTTGGAGGTCATTTTTCGTATAATTTTTGCGGGTAATTTTTCGTACCAGTTTTCCCTGGCAACTAATAAACAAGTTAATAAGTGTATAATCGGCAATGCATAAAGTTGATAACCTCTTCTTATAGCCACACCCAATGGACGACAAGTTATGGTGGTGGAGAGTTGCTAAAAAAAAAAAAAAAAGAGCTAAAAAAAAAAAAAAAAAAAAAAAAAAAAAGTTGCTTGCTTCCTGTAGTTACCTAACCCACTTTTGCTTTCTGTTGTTCTCTCGCTTGTCATGTTTCCCTTCATCTCTCTCTCTCTCCTTGTCCTTCCTTCGTATATTATCTTACCTTGCCTCCGTTGCCTCATCATCCCTTTCTCCTTGTTCTATCTAGTTCACGTGAAGAATAATGAGATAGAAAATTAATTATACGCATGAAAATAATCTCGTGATCAATAAGTTATAGTGGTGATAGCAAAGGCGAAATATTGAATGGTAAACAATTTTGTGGATTCAATTCGTTGATAATTAATGAAATCATGATGGTGATAGATTAATGAAATAAGACAAAAAAAATCTATGTCATTTCTCAACTCTCCTTTTCTCCTTCTTCTGCCATTATTGTATGTTCCTAATTGCCGTGTGTCTTCTCATCATCACATACTACTAGTTTCCCCTATTAATTCTCTATTTCTTTCCTCTCTAACCACTTCCATCATTTGTACCTTCTCTTTACTTAACCCAACGTCTTCACTCTCTCTCACTCACTCACTCACTCACTCACTCACTCACTCACTCACTCACTGTCACTCACTCACTCACTCACTCGCTGTCACTCACTCACTGTCACTCACTCTATCTCTTTTTTTTTCTCTCTTCTCTCTCTCTCTCTCTCTCTCTCTCTCCTCTCTCTCTCTCTCTCTCTCTCTCTCGTCTCTCTCTCTCTCTCTCTCTCTCTCTCTCTCTCTCCTCTCTCTCTCTCTCTCTCTCTCTCTCTCTCTCTCTCTCTCTCTCTCTCTCTCTCACTCTCTCTCTCTCACTCTCTCTCAACACGCCTGTCAGTCACGGAGGCGAGCAACTCTTTCGCAACACAATCACCACTGGGCTAATACTGGTGTTGCAACGCGAGCCAAAACCTTCACCTATATCATTTTTTACTACTCCCAACCCCTTTTTGAGCCATATCATCGGCACTGCACACACACACACCACACACACACACACACACACACACACACAACACAAAACACACACACACACACACACACACACACACACACACACACACACACACACACACACACACACACACACACACACACACACACGCGGTGAAATCTAATACTTCACTTTTAGGAAAACCTTGTGTAAAGTGGATGAACCTGTCTGTCTCAGAGGTCTTTATTACCACAAGAGGAGGAAAAGGAGGAGGGAGGAGGAGGAAGAGGAGGATAGCTAAAAGAGAAGGAAAAGTTTAGATAGTTGGAATGTTTGAATTGTAAGGAAATAAAATAAAATAAAAGAAATTCGTGTGATGTTGGAGTAATTTGGAAAGAAAACTGAGAAAAAAAAAGAGAAAAGAGAAGAGAAGAGAGGAGAGAGAGAGAGAGAGAGAGAGAGAGAGAGAGAGAGAGAGAGAGAGAGAGAGAGAGAGAGAGAAGGTTTTAAAATCCACGAAGTGACAGAAGTTATAAAAATCTCAAGGCTGGTCGTTGCTACACAATCTCTCTCTCTGTGTAGTGAGAGAGGAGAGAGAGGAGAGAGAGAGAGGAAGGAAGATGAAGAGAGAGAGAGAGAGAGAGAGAGAGAGAGAGAGAGAGAGAGAGAGAGAGAGAGAGAGAGAGAGAGAGAGAGAGAGAGAGAGAGAGAGAGAGAGAGAGAGAGAGAGAGAGAGAGAGAGAAGGTTAACATCCACGAAGTGACAGAAGTTATATAAAATCTCAAGGCTGGTCGTTGGGTACACAATCTCTCTCTCTCTCTCTCTCTGTGTAGATGAGAGAGAGAGAGAGAGAGAGAGAGAGAGAGAGAGAGAGAGAGAGAGAGAGAGAGAGAGAGAGAGAGAGAGAGAGAGAGAGAGAGAGAGAGAGAAGGTTAACATCT
>JACEEZ010004350.1:55000-80000 GCA_016584305.1 Chionoecetes opilio | reverse complement strand
CTATTACTAGTGAATTACACCTAATTATCAAACAAGGGTCACACGTATTATAACTTCCATACAGGATATGTACATGTAATTAACATCAAAAGAATCAGTGTATTTTTAGAAACATTATAAACATATAATTATATATCTATGTAATGTATATACATTACATAGATATATAATTATATGTTTATAATGTTTCTAAAAATACACTGATTCTTTTGATGTTAAGTACATGCACATATCCTGTATGGAAGTTATAATACGTGTGACCCTTGTTTGATAATTAGGTGTAATTCACTAGTAATAGTTATGCCAGTTAATATATATGTTAGGAGTGATAACTGACTGACATTGCTCGGGCCGCTATATAATTTGTCCTCAAATTAGGCACATAAGAATTAGCTAGGGAATAAACAAAGGGTACACTAACTAAAGGCTAAATATATATAGAAAATATAAACTATAAACTTCCCAAAGCATAATTCCTATCGCTAAAAGTGAGTAAACTCTGAGCTAAATACACAGAAAAATATGGAAAACAATGGATTACATGATGTTCAACATCAAAGAAAATGACATGGCCGAGAAATTTATACCTATGTGTCAGTACTAGCGTGGGGAAATCCACAATGTGTAAAAATCACTGGCAATAATTTCAAGTGTTAAGTGTTTCAAGTGTACGTGTACTGGAGATGGTAGCTAGCAAACTCAACTGTCAGCGAAAGTAGCTGTGAAAATTACAGGGAAAAATTGAGAACATAACATTTCAAGTAATGAAATCGTAATCGTAAATTGTCAAGTAATCGTTAAAAACCCTGAATGAGTCAAGTAATGACGAAGGCTCGTCTGACTGTAGAGCTGCTGCTGTGTGCATAGTATAACAATATATGTACCTACTAGTAATAGTACTGTGTCAGTAAAAGAATGTAATGGACTGTAGAAATATAAGGAAAAATTGACAAGACCTCGCCTGATACAATCTGTGTGGGTGTATCAGTGTGGGTAACTGTGGTGTAAGTAACCTAGTAATATGTAAATAAGTAATAGTAAAAAATGGATATATAACATAGGTAGAGACATCGCTGGATACACATTAATGTGGATGCATTGTGTGTGTGGTGGGCAAAATTATGTTTGCCAAACATCATTCATAAATGAAAATAATGCAAAGTTATTGTAGAAAATAAATTGTCATCAGCGAGTGATAACTGACTGGCAGAGAAACTGACTGAATTATTATTCGACATTGGCGAACAATGTTATGAGAGATAAGGTTATCTGTGATCAATCAATGTTTTCTGAGGTCTGTATTAAGACAAGTAGACATTCGTAACTTCTCTGCGAGTTTGAATTTGTTAGTAAGTAATGATAAATGGGTAGTTAGTTGTACATAGGCAATACATGTGAGCAGAATGTAGTTCAAAGAGATGTGTGATCGTACGTCACGTACATCATGCAGATGTGTAAAAAGTTCTGGAGTAACTGCTTGTCATGCATAGAGTACCTAGTTTAATATGTTAGTAAGTACACAACCCTATCATTCAAGTAGTGATCGTGGTACAACAGGAAGAACGTAAGTAAATCATTCCCGTAGTGAATGTAATTCATGTATAATAAGTTATGCATGCAGTTATGTTATCATGCAGTTAATACGTAAGGAATTCATTCAAGGGAAAATATGTAATTTATGCAACAAATAAGTGTGTTAGTATTTCAGGCTAGTAAATAATGCATTGTAACAATAAGTGAGTTAGTATGTATGTTAATACATAACAATGTCATGCAAGTAATTAATGTATGGCAACATTAAGTGCGTAAAATAAATCCTTTAAATGAGGAATGTAAGTAAATAATGTCATGCAATGATAAGTGTGTAATAATTCCTTTCATTGAGGAAAGTAAGTCAATAATGTGATCATGCAACAATACGTGCGAAATAATTCCTTGAATTGTGGAATGTAAGTAAATAATTATATAATGCTATGCACTGTGGTGCAACTTTAACTCTAATATAATAGTATTCTAATGTGAAGAGTTATCTGTCATACATTAGTGTTTCTATCGTGCTAGAGTTACAAGGTAAAATGCAATTATATTATTTTCTATAGTTGGTCAGAATAATATGTAGCTAAACCAAAAAAATCGTAGAACATCAATGTAAAGTATTTTCAAGAGCGTATATAACATTGGCTTGGTGTGTTGTGTAGACATTTTCAAAAATAGAACAACACACAATAAAATTCAGAATACATGGTAATTGTAAATTAATCAGGTGAACTGATATAAAATGTAATGATATGGAATGGTATGGAATGGTATGACACTACTGTTTTTCCGTGTGTGATCGCAATTTGTGACGGTAATCAGTTGTAGCAGTGTGTGTGTGTCATCATTAACTACAGGTGTGTCCCGTGTATCAAAATTAGTGTTTGGTAAAGCATCATCTGTATCTAATCCTCTAGTTACTCGAAAAATTATTCGCGACCGTGTATGTAGTAAGACGTCTCAAACTAAACAATCACGAAAAACAGAACATTACAGGAATCAGGTTCAGGAATCGGTAACACTGAACTGTGACCGTGACTGGTATTGCTCGCTCGGGCACGCTAGTTAATGCATTTATGTCAATCTCAGGAGTTTGCACTGGTGCAGTAGTAAATGTGAACTCATAAAGTAGTAAATTAGTATTAAAGATGCACTCGTAAGAGTTATGTCTCCAGTAATTGTAATATATGCATTACTGTTGAAAAAGAAATTAGTGTGGGAATACCGTGATCTAAAAATTATGATATAAGTGTCCTGACGGTGTCTGAACAGATGTACTCATCGTAGCCATCGTAATATAAACGTAAATGTATGTTAAAAATAGCACTATAATATTTCTAACGTTGAAATTGTCCGTGTATGTGAAATCACTGTGTTAACTCGAAATATACCTGCTCACTTAAAACTGTAAAACAATTACTTAGCTGGTAGCTACTCGTATTGGTGTATGATAGGTGAGGTCCAGGTGAGTGAAGGATGAACACAGCGTGGATGAGTGCCATGGATGACTGATGTAATGCAGTCACCGGAGAGCAACATTCTGTCAAAGAACACATATAAGAAAAAAATAATAACATATACATACACATAAGAAATATGAATAAAATACTCAGACATTGTATGGTGATGCACGCGCTTAAGTCCGTAGCTGAGGAACGGCTGGTAGTTGTAGGTAGTGACACTGTGTTAGCTAGGGTAGTGTCAAGTCAGCATTCCTGTGAGGGCGGTAGGGTGGTGCGCTGCGTCAGCGGAATGTTTCTCGTAAGGCTGGCGGTGGTGTTGTCTGGTTGCTGTGTTGCTAGCGGAGGTGTTACGTTCTGCCATGACGAGATGATCTGTGTTGCTAGCGGAGTAGTTACGTTGTGGTGTCTGCCAGGGCCGTGTTGGGTGGCAGTGTTGATGTGGGGTCGACTTTGTGACGAACGAATTTGCTGAGTTGCATGAAGTGTTGTCTGCCTCTCTCTCCATCTGTAGTTGCTTGTAGTTGTTGATTGTAGTAGAAGTAATACTTATAGTCGCTGGCTGGCCTGTGTTGCGTAGGTTACGGAGGTTGCCATGTTGATGGTCGTGGTTGTGGTTGTACTGGCTGGCTGTGGTTGTTTGAAGAAGATCGGCGTATAATCTTGATAATCTTGGTAGAACGTGGAGAAGCTGGCCGGAGATTGGTACTCTCTTGTAGAGGTTTGTTGTAGAACTTGCTTGTAGAATGCGTTGGGTGTCTTTAACACTGCGTATTTATATAAGTTGTTATATTACCACCGCGTATGGCATCATTTATATAAGTCTGATATATTACCACCGCGTATGCCACCATTTATATATGTATACAGTCGCTGGATACATACAACCTGGTAAAGAGTTCACATTAGAAAAAATAACATATTTTAGACATACACAAAATAAGAAATAATAATTATATACTCCTAATTATATACTATATATAATTATACGTTTATCTATCCTCCTCTGTTTCACCGTGAGACCCATGAACACCTTGCATTCTCAAAGTATGTCACAGGACAAATGCCTAGTTGTCAGCATAAAGTATAGGATCAACAAGAAGTGATAAGAAGCCAGAATCACGAGGAGAAAGAGAGAAGACTTTGGACATCGACGCTACAAACACGCTCTGCTCACTCGCCCCGTCCGACACTCCCTGGCTGTGTTCAAGACATTCATTGTACTTGGTTGTAATCTCTACGCTCCTTACTGGACTCTTAATAAATATGTACAACTAACTCATACCAGATAAGTCTCTACAATTATCAGACTTATATATATTTGATGAAATATTCGGGCGGAGGTATGCGCTCTACTGAGTGCCCCCCCCCCCTTAGTTTCTCTCGGTTTTCTCTCGCTTCGTATCTCTTTTTCTCGGTTTTCTGTACAAATCACTCCATCCTCACACAAATCTCTCTTCTTATCTTCAACAGAAAAACATACAAATGAGTTATTCTATAGCTACATAAACGAAAGAAAATAGGAAACAACTTAGCCATTCCGTCAGCTCGATTAGTTTACAATGTTGGTCATAAGAGACTTGATACCTGGTACTTCATAGTTTATTCGGCTTAGTGCAATATAATAATGTTCATAATCAATCATACAGTCATACAAGCCACGGACCATTAACCCCTTGAGACCCAGAACGTATTTCCATTGTAATTTGACCACCACAAGATGATTTTTAATGAAGAGAAGCAATGTTTTTATAGATATGACCTGTTTAATATCCTTGTCTACTAGCTAATTTAGTTTATTTAGTTACTTTTCTTAATTTTATGGCTCCACAACATACAGTCTTTTATAGCAAAGGAAAGATCTGGGCGTGAAGGGGTTAAGCCCAAGCTCTTTTACGGACCTCACGCCATAATATTTTTGTCTTTCGTGGACTAGAGTGGACTGATATACATTGTCAATACATATTTAATAATTTCAAGTATTAAGAGAAGTGATGTTAACAATGACCGTAAAGTTAGTAATGGGAATACGTAGTAATAATAATAAGAATAACGGCGAGGATGAAGAGAGAGGAAAGGGAAGAGTAGGGTGTATAGGAGCAGGGAATAGGAAATAGGGGGGGGGGGGGGGGGCAAGGGTAGCGTGAATGTAGGGAAGGGTAAAACGTAGGGTATTTAATGAAAGGAATAAACGTCAGGGAGTCTTGGACGAGTAGGATGATACAAAGGACTATACAAAGGAAGAACAGACAACAATAGTTCTACTGGGCCAAACGAGGCTGCCTGTGTGACTACTTTCTACCACTATAGTTTCTACGTGTTAAGAGGTTATATAATAGCAAAGTTGAAGGTTGGAGGAGAAGGAGGAGGAGGAGGAGGAGGATAGAGGAGGAGGAGGAAGAGGATTGCGTCATGATACTCCTCGCTATGATCCGCTTATGTAGGAGACTATTATGTTTGAAGCCTCTTACTGTCTGTCTTTCTGCCTTGTGTATGTATGTGTGTATGTGTGTACGTCTAAGACAAAAGTCGTGTCATGAATTTTGGTTAAAACATCTGGTAAATGGCTAACCTTTCGTCGCTCTCTGCCGTATGTCATACGAACGGTTGGTAGCACTGTCATAAGTGCTTCGATCTCACCACAACTCATACGTCATAATAGTTCGTATCTTCACGAGTAATTGTTTTAGGATTCATTACCAGGAGTGTTAAAAGTAGAAGTGCTGAGGTAATTATAAAGCTGTGATTGAATATGGGTTCGATGAACCAGTCTCAGGGGTTCGGCTGAAGCCCTCCGAAACACATTACAATTTTGCTATTATTGTAAACTCCCTCAGCTGTTGAGGCTCGCTTCGCTCCCCCCCCCCCCCCTTTATAACAATCCTGGATTCACCCCTGTATACCCCTTTATTTTTAAGGACCTATATACGCCACTACTTCTGAGTCCTTCCTTCCTTCATATTATTATCCAAATATACTCTTGAATTTTGAGCCATTTTTCCTTAAATTTTTTGCATAGATAAAAATGGAGTTTGGTCTTATTATCATCCATATATACTATTGAATTTTGAAGCAATTTTTCTGGAATTATTATTATTATCATTATTATTATTATTATTAATGTTATTTTTTTTTTTTTTTTATTCTTGCATGTGACTAGCTCTCTACATGCTCCTGCCGGTGATGTATGTGGCCTTCAATGGCTCAGGTGTAAAGATGAAATGTCCTGGCGATCATTGCTGGGCCGAATATACTTCGCATTCCAAAGTGAATACTATGAAATCTGAACGCAGTAAATCTATTAAACCTTTGAAATACCCTTGGTTTGTATTAGACATTGTCTCATCGGCGGCAGATATGAAGCTTTGAACCCTTATCTGAACAGAAGCTTACGGGATTCAGGCTTGCCAACCACGAGCATGTAACTGCGTTAGGGTTTTCATAATGTTTCACGAGTTACATTTCATATTCGGAAAAAACCGTGACACGACTTTTGTCTTAGACTGTACGTATCTCTCTCTCTTGTAGTGTGTATGTGTATAAGAGAGAGAGAGAGAGAGAGAGAGAGAGAGAGAGAGAGAGAGAGAGTAGCTAGGCAGTTTCATCTTCTAGGGAGCGACAATAGTGGTGGATTGGACAGCGACAGTAAAGGTGGTGGTAGTAGTGGTAGTGGTGGAAAAAAGTAGTGGTGGAAGAGGAATTACAATCACAAGTCACGTGTATAAAGCAGTGGATAATATTTGTTTGTGTGTTACGGCGAGTCATTTGGTATCAAGACACATCAGCTTCCCATCACCAAACAGTAATGTACAATGTGTATGTATATAAAGTTAAAGTAATAGAGTTAAAGCGTATAAAAGAGTCAAAAAAAGTAATCGTGTTATAGTATATAGTAAAGTATAGTGTTTTGTCTGGTTCGTGGTTCTTGAGTGTGTTGTTTGTATAGTATAGTGAGTGTATTATTTGTATAGTATAGTGAGTGTATTGTTTGTATAGTATAGTGAGTGTATTGTTTGTATAGTATAGTGAGTGTATTGTTTGTATAGTATAGTGTTTTGTCTGGTTCGTGGTTCTTAAGTGTGTTGTTTGTAAAGTATAGTGAGTGTATTGTTTGTATAGTATAGTGTTTTGTCTGGTTCGTGGTTCTTGAGTGTGTTGTTTGTATAGTATAGTGAGTGTATTGTTTGTATAGTATAGTGTTTTGTCTGGTTCGTGGTTCTTGAGTGTGTTGTTTGTAAAGTATAGTGAGTGTATTGTTTGTATAGTATAGTGTTTTGTCTGGTTCGTGGTTCTTAAGTGTGTTGTTTGTAAAGTATAGTGATAGTATTGTTTGTATAGTATAGTGTTTTGTCTGGTTCGTGGTTCTTGAGTGTGTTGTTTGTATAGTATAGTGAGAGTATTGTTTGTATAGTATAGTGTTTTGTCTGGTTTGTGGTTCTTGAGTGTGTTGTTTGTAAAGTATAGTGAGTGTATTGTTTGTATAGTATAGTGTTTTGTCTGGTTCGTGGTTCTTGAGTGTGTTGTTTGTAAAGTATAGTGAGAGTATTGTTTGTATAGTATAGTGTTTTGTCTGGTTTGTGGTTCTTGAGTGTGTTGTTTGTAAAGTATAGTGAGTGTATTGTTTGTATAGTATAGTGTTTTGTCTGGTTCGTGGTTCTTGAGTGTGTTGTTTGTATAGTATAGTGAGAGTATTGTTTGTATCAATCAATAAATCATTGGGGGCATACGCCGGGGGGCGCGTCGCCTCGCCCAACCTACGACGCCACTCCCGGGGGTCACCACGCGCGAGTTCCCATGCAGGCTCCTTTCCCATACCAAGCAGCTCTCGACAAGAAACACCAACTTGCCCCAGCCACGAGCCTTGTGGGCGCCCCCTTGGCCTCCTCCACGCCGGATTGTCTCTTACAGATACAACCCGATGGGAAGGATCGGTTTCAGGGTAGCGTGCCACATGCCCATATAGCCGAAGTTGGCGCTGACGGACTATGCAGGTAATAGGCCTCGATTCAGTCTCACGGTGCAATCGCTGATTTGACACGTAATCATCCCAGCGATACCCCATGATTCTGCGAAGACACTTATTACCAAAGGCATTGATTCGTCTCTTCAAGTCACTATTTAGTGTCCATGTCTCACAACCATAGAGTAAGACAGGGATCACAAGCGACTTGAAGATCCGGATCTTTGTCCTCCTGCACAGGTACCGACAACGCCAAATACTCCCGCTGAGCGAGTCCATAACACCGGGGGCTATGCCAATCCGCCGTAAGGCTTCTTGACGTGACCCGCCGTCATTATGGACTGCGCTACCAAGGTATGTAAAACTTTCCAAGATCTCAATGTCCTCGCCACACGCATGAACAGACTGTACTGCTTCATCTAGTAAGTCTCCAAACACCTGGACCTTGGTCTTGAGCCAGGAGACCGCAAGTCCCAAAGGCTTTGCCTCCTCGTGCAGCGCCTCGAGAGCCATCACCAGGACCTCCAGCGACTCAGCAAAGATTACTGCATCATCGACAAAAACAAGATCAGTGATCTTGGTGTTGCCGACGGATGCTCCACAATCACTTTGATCTACAACCTTGTCCAATACCCAGTCCATACAAGCGTTGAAAAGTGATGGGGCAAGGACGCACCCTTGCCTCACTCCTGTATTCACAGGAAAGAAGCTGGATACACCTGCCCCACACTACACAGCACTCTCAGTCCCAGAATACAGACCAGTTATCAAACCAATAGTCCTTGCAGGAATCCCTCGAAGTCGCAGAAGAATCCCAGAGTGACTCACGATGCACTGAGTCAAACGCCTTCTTGAGATCAACATAGGCTGCAAGCATCCCCTGTCGAAACTCACGTCGGCGTTCCACCAGGACAGGATTCCACAGGATTGTTTGTATAGTATAGTGTTTTGTCTGGTTTGTGGTTCTTGAGTGTGTTGTTTGTATAGTATAGTGAGTGTATTGTTTGTATAGTATAGTGTTTTGTCTGGTTCGTGGTTCTTGAGTGTGTTGTGAACTTGAGGGTCGTCTCAAAGGCTCAACTCAAGGGCTCATCACAAAGACTCATCGTTGCAAACACCGCATCCATCCTTTTATGGTCTCAGAAGGCACGCTTTGGCTACACGTGGGTTCTGGACTAACTCTGAATGATGCTGGATTATCGAAAGTACGTAGAGAGAGAGAGAGAGAGAGAGAGAGAGAGAGAGAGAGAGAGAGAGAGAGAGAGAGAGAGAGAGAGAGAGAGAGAGAGAGAGAGAGAGAGAAAAAAAAAAAGAAAAAAATAGAAAAGATATTGAGAGAGAGAGAGAGAGAGAGAGAGAGAGAGAGAGAGAGAGAGAGAGAGAGAGAGAGAGAGAGAGAGAGAGAGAGAGAGAGAGAGAGAGAGAGAGAGAGAGAGAATGTGGTACTGTACTGGAGTGTTTGTCAGTGTTATTTTTTCCCCTCGTTTAAGTGTACAGAACAGTTATCATGTCAGTATTTTTTTAGAGCTGCGTCACTGCAAAATACAACACAAACATCAGACGTCAGGGAATAATACACAAACGTCTTCAGAATACTATCTTTACACCCAGCATGTGGATAGAATGCTAAAATAACTGTGTGTGTGTGTGTGTGTGTGTGTGTGTGTGTGTGTGTGTGTGTGTGTGTGTGTGTGTGTGTGTGTGTGTGTGTGTATTCTTTCTTTTATTCCTGTTTATGCCTGTAGGGTCAGTGGTCTTTAATTTAGATATACACATGGCTGTAATTCTCGTCTTAGAATTAACAATTTGGGTTTGGTAAATAGGTACGGGATGTAAATCGAGGAGTTATGACCTTTTAACTCGGCAGGAGAGGAAGGTTAGCCATTTCATCCTCGCGTGTGGGTGTGGGCGTGTGGAGGAGGCAGGTGGGTGGGTGGGTGGGCGTGTGGAAGAGGCAGGCAGGTGGGGGTGTGGGCGTGTGGAAGAGGTAGGTGGGCGAGTGTAAGAGGCAGGTGGGGGGGGGGGATGTATGTGGAAGAGGCAGGTGGATTGGTGGGCGTGTGGAAGAGGCAGATGGGTGGGTGGAAGTGGGTGGGTGGGTGGGTGTGTGGAAGAGGCAGGTGGATGGGCATGTGGAAGAGGCAGGTGGGTAGGTGGGCGTGTGGAAGAGGCAGGGTGGGTGTGTGGGCGTGTGGAAAAGGCAGGCAGGTGGGTGTGTGGGCGTGTGGAGGAGGCAGGCAGGTGGATGTGTGGAAGAGGCAGGTGGGCGTGTGGGCGTGTGGAGGAGGCAGGCAGGTGGGTGTGTGGAAGTGGATGTGTGGAAGAGGCAGGTGGGCGTGTGGAGGAGGCAGGAAGGTGGGTGTGTGGAAGTGGATGTGTGGAAGAGGCAGGTGGGCGTGTGGGCGTGTGGATGAGGCAGGTGGGTGGGTGGGTGGGCGTGAAGTGTTTGCGTAGGAGGGTTGTTATGATGACACCAAAAATATTACGTGCCGCGCCGCAAAAGTAGTAAACAGGCGAGATATTGTAAACAGCTAAAAAACGTATTGTCATCATCACTACCGTTACCCCGATCTCTGTGACCTCTGACTCACCACTATCCTCATGTGTAGCTATATGCCCTTGCAAGCCAGTCAAGAGATAACGCGTTTATGTAAGTACTAAAAGAGAGTGAAACAAATGCATCCTCGTAAGATAAAACTGAAAACGCACATATATATATATAATCGAAATAAGCAAAATATGTAAAAAAGAAAACAAAGAAACTGCTTTATATCATCATACCAATACTTTTTTTTCTTAATTCCTAACAAACAACATATCAACTTTTTTTAAATTTTATATTTAGATACACATACATATACCTTATTGAAATGTGTATACTGTATATGTAACACAATTCTACAGTAATTTTGATTAGGTGGGGTGAGCCAAGCATTTTTTTTTACCAACTTACCAATAAACAACATATCAATCCTTTTTATCTTATCATTTATTCAGATACACATACGTACCTTATTGAAATATAAATATATCTATAATAATATAAGCGAAAGTGTGTCTGTCTGTCTGTCTGTGTGTGTGTGTGTGTGGTGTGTTGTGTGTGTTGTGTGTGTGTGTGTTGTGTGTGTTGTGTGTGTGTGTGTGGTGGGGGTGTGTGGTGTGTGGTGTTTGTGGTGTGGGTATAGGTTCCGCCCCCGTGGCGCCCAACACCCCATATGGACCTTTTTTAATCAGGTTGACCAGGGAAGGTCAAAAGCCCACTTATGAGAGATCCGATCACTTTTTTTTTTCTTTTTTTTTTAGCCAGCCTATTAGGAAAGAGAATTGTGAACAAAAGTGGGTTGCGAGAATTGAGGAAGCCTTGAGTGAGGGTTTATGGGTAATGGGTGAAATGAGTGGGTGTGGTGATGGGTAAAGGGTGTGGTGTTGGGTGAGGTAATGAATGGGTAGGGGGATGATGGGTTGTGGTGGATGTTCGTATGGTTGGATGGGTGAATGGTGGGGGTGATGGGTAATGGGTGAGTGAATGGGTGTGTGATGGTCATGGTGAGGGTGAATGGGTGGGGGTGATGGGTAATGGGTGAGTGAATGGGTTGGTTGTGTGATGGGTATTGGGTGAGTGAATGGGTGGGGTGATGGGTAATGGTGAGTGAATGCGGTGTTGGATGGGTAATGGGTGAGTGAATGGGTGGGGGGTGAGTTGAAGGATGGGGTGGGGATGGTAATGGGTGAGTAATGGGATGTGGTGGATGGGTAATGGCTGTATGATTATGGGTGGGGGGATGGGTAATGGTGTAGTTGAAAAGGGTGTGTGGTGATGGGTAATGGGTGAGTGAATGGGTGGAGGTGATGGGTAATGGGTGAGTGAATGGGTGTGTGGAGTGATGGTAATGGGTTTAGTGAATGGGTGTGGTGATGGGTAATGAGTGATGTAATGGTGGGGGGGTGATGGGTAATGGGTGAGTGAATGGGTGGGGGGTGAGTGAATGGGTGGGGGGTGATGGGTAAGGGTGGGGGGTGTGGTGATGGTAATGGGTGGGGTGAATGGGTGTGTGGTGATGGGTAATGGGTGAGTGAATGGGTGGGGGGTGATGGGTAATGGGTGAGTGAATGGGTGGGGGGTGTGGGTAATGGGGAGTGAATGGGTGTGGTGGTGATGGTAATGGGGAGGGATGGGTGGTGTGGTGATGGGTAATGGTGAGTGAATGGGTGTGGGGGGAATGGGTAAAAATTTGGGGGAGTGAATGGTGGGGGGTGGGTGGTATGGGTGAGTGATGGGTGGGTGGGGTGATGGGGTAATGGGGGTGATGGGTTGGTGTGGTGGTGAATGGAATACATGGGTGTACATGATGATTTCAGGAAAGGGTAGAAGTGGGTGGAGGAGTCAATGTGTTGGTGGGCGAAGGACGCACACACATGGGTGGGTCGAAGGCCCAATAGCCTCGCAGGAGCTAGCCAAAAGGGTCCGGCCCAAGGGGGCTGCTGGGCTGTATATAATTAGCTGCGTAAGGGAATTATATGATTAGGGTAAGGCTCTATAAGTGGGCTAAACTAAGGTATTTTCTTCAACTTAACCAACAAATAACGGATAATTCCTTTTCTTATATTTTTTTAGATACAACGTAGTACCTTATTGAAATGTATACATGTAACACAGCTCTACAGTAATTATGATTAGATAAGCTCTACAGGTGGCTGAGGTGGGGAGAACCAAGCTGAACCAACTCAAGCCACTTCCCACACTCCCTTCCACTTTCCGTCCCAGGCCCCCCCACTCTTATCTTCACTTTAGTACACTCGCCCACACACCACTGAAACACGATCAGTTGAAGACCCGCTCTGCATCGGTCACCTAGCTCTCGACAAAGGTTATGGCTCACAAATGCTGGCCACTCGTTATTAGGTTAAGGTCAGAATTTGTTGCCTAATACGTGTTTCTTGCTGGTTACTCTTCGTTTGTTGAGTTTTGTGTGTTTCTCATAGTTTTTTTGTCTGAACTACTTGCTTTGTGTTTGTGTATATGTCTGCTTGTGTTCCATGTGTTATTTATGTTATTTATTTATTCAGCCATGGTCCACGTGAGTCGGACTCACGATCGCCAGTTTCACCTTCCCGGTGCGAGCTTGGAGCTCATTATTACCGATCTTTGGGCAAGGCTGGGACCTCACACACCACACCCCCCCATCCCCTTGCTTAAGAGGGAGAGTAACCGCCCGAAATAGTCAGTGAAAAATTCCCGGGAGCAGTGAGGATTCGAACCGGCTACCACAGAATGGCAGGCCAGCGCGCTATCCATTTGACCATTGTGGCGGTCATCGTGGCGTGTGTGTGTGCGTGTATGCGTATGTGTGCGTGTATGTGTATGTGTGTATGTGTGTATGTGTGTGTGTATGTGTGTGTGTGTGTGTGTGTATGTGTGTGTGTGTGTGTGTGTGTGTGTGCATTGGGAAAATCTCGAATCGTCGAAGTATACTAATTTTGTATATGCGGCTATGATCTGTCTTTTATATATATAGGCTCTCTCTCTAATTCTGTCTCTCTCTTTCACTTTTGTCCTTTCCTATGCAGCCAGCCTTCATAAAGAGCGTATCTCTCTCTTTTTTTTTTTCTCTCTCTCTCTGTCTGTCTGTCTGTCTGTCTCTCTCTGTCTGTCTGTGTCTGTGTGTTTCTCTCTCTATTGCCCTTCCCTAAACAACCAGTCTCCATAAACAGCATACCTACACCCATTCTTAACCCCTTTTCTCTCTCTCACCCTCCAGGAAGCAGCCATGTCGGGTGTTACTCTTGGCGCTGACGGGCAGCTCGCTGCTCCTGGTCTTCATTCACCAGGCGGGAGTGCAGACACCGCTCCTGCACAACCTCAAGCAGCTCCATCCCCCCCTAGGCTCCGCTTACCCGGCCACCAGGCGTATTCAGGTGTGTTGTGTTGTGTGTGTGTGTGTGTGTGTGTGTGTGTGTGTGTGTGTGTGTGTGTGTGTGTGTGTGTGTGTTGTGTGTGTGTGTGTTGTGTGTGTGTGTGTGTGTGTGTGTGTGTTGTGTATGTGTATGTGTATGTGTATGTGTATGTGTGTGTGTGTGTGTGTGTGTGTGTGTGTGTGTGTGTGTGTGTGCGCCGGCTTAGTTTGACTTGGTTTGACTTGGTAGAGATCCATCCAAGCCATGTAAAAGAATGTAACAATACCAAGAACAGAGAAAGAAGCCAAAATATAATCCAACGAAAAAAAAATGTAGTTCTATGTCATTGCAAAGTGTTATTGTGGGAGTTATCTTGATCTTATTAGAAAAGAAGGATTTAGTCAGAGAGCCATTAAGCCATGTAAGAATGAAGCAATACCAAGAACAACAAAAAAAGCCGAAATAAAGCAGAGATAAGCCGTGTTCTGTAAATATACGTAACATCAATAAAACAATATAAGATAGAGAAGATAAAGAAGATAAAGAAGATTACGATACATAAAATGGTCACCAAATAATAGTCATAGGTAAAGAAATATATATGAATGATGACGATGGCTTTGTATTTATTACTTAAGTATTCAAATGATATACAATTAAACATAGCCAAATGACCTTCAACATATATTATAACACGCAAATCCACTCACACATAATTAAAGAACCACAGACTATGATGTTAGTGTGTGTGTGTGTGTGTGTGTGTGTGTGTGTTGGCGATGTTAGTGGTGATGGTGGTGGTAGGTGTTTGGTTTTAGTTTTAAGAACAGTTTTAAACCTTTGAAGGGTACCCAAGCAATCATTATATACTCACACACACACACACAACACACACACACACACACACACACACACACACACACACACACACACACACACACACACAATAAAGGAGGTGCGTGGTAATAAAAAATATGAACTAAGTCCGTACATTACCTCATCATTAAATAAACAGCAACCCTTTCATTAGTGTTAGTTATGTAAGTTAAGTGTTCACAGATGGAGACTTAAAGATAAAAACAGATTAAGAAGACTACAGATAACAGTACATAACAGTACAGTTGCCAGGACAACTTATTTTTCTGTTTACAGCCGTGTGGTGGCGTTAATACTTACATTTCTGCATCCATGATTTCAGGAAAGTTAGAAGGGGCTATCTAGAGAGTCTGTGTCATTTTGTGTCTTCATCTGTGTCATAGTATGGCTATAAATGAACAAATGACAAAAATATCTACAAAGTGGCAATAAACAAAAAAGTCGCCATCTAGTGTTTATTTACCGAGTGTCATCCCGCAACCGTCGTCGCCCGAAAAAAAACGCGTAGTGAAATTTGAAACCGTATATACTCACTGATACAAAGCATAAAACAACGCTGAAACAGAGTAGATTATACAATCGTGATATAAACTACTGTGTATCATCTTCAGTGGCACATAAAAATCAGTAGTAATGCTATAATTCGTAATATATGGCGCCTGGCGACATGATTGCAGGTGGCGACTTTACTGTTATCTACGGTAGCAAAGAAATGGCTATTAACCTACAAAGAAAATTATCGCAATTATAGAAATAGATTAACATCAACCTTAAGATCTGCTAAAAATATATACTATCAAGACCAATTGAAATGTAACCAAGAGGATGCAAAATCTCTATGTGTATTAATGTGTAATAATGTAATCTGTAAATGTATTAAGGTATATGTAATCTATGTGTATTAATTCCATACTTGGGCGATCGTCAAGAAAAAACAAGGAAACCATAAGATTACACTCTCAGAAATTTCAGGCTCTCAGTACATTAAGGGTAGAATTGTTACATCGCACCATCACTACCCTTTTTAAACCCTATGTCCAGGCTGGAGGGTAGATGCTGCCGATTATACCCTTCATCTACCCTTTATCTACCCTTTTTAGACGAGAGGGTTGCAAAAGGGTATATTTGCGTCGATCCGAAAGGGTATATTTGTAAGGGTAGAAAAAGGGTAGCAGTATTTCATCACTACAAATACCCTTTTTCTACCCTTTTCCTACCCTTTTTTTCTAAGAGTGTAGAGCCACCTTGCCCAGACGCTAACGTTTCTGACAGGTTTAATGACCAGTTCTTAAGTGTTGCTAATATTCCACATAACTGCGATGGCGCTCATAAACAGTATTTACTTAACTCTCCTGATTATTAACTATATTTATCCCCAGTGACTCATGAAGAGATAAAACATTATCTTAAAGCACTAAAGCCCAATGCCCCTGGTTATGATGCTATTATAAAATTTAATATAGAGTCCAAAGGTAATAACACACAGAGCCACATGTATTGCCAGCCCATCAGCCCATATCATAAATCTGTCATTTCGATCAAAAATATTCCCAGACAAGCTTAAGAGCCAAAGTTCCAGATATGAACTCATATGATAAAAATGATGATGAATGGAATGATGATGAATGATCATGAATGCTCATGATGAAATGATATGATAAGTTTTGGATATGTGAACTCCAGTTCACATATCCGGTTGTATAAGTGATCTCTCTAATAACCGTTCTATATCATACACACAATCACACACACACACTCTCTCTCTCTCTCTCTCTCTCTCTCTCTCTCTCTCTCTCTCTCTCTCTCTCTCTCTCTCTCTCTCTCTCTCTCTCTCTCTCTGTCCTATACTTTAATTAAAATTCCTATCTCCTTCAGGACTATCAAGCAGCTCCTGATGATGACACGGCCCAACGCCCTTCTGCTAATGGTAAGTTGTCAATCTTTCTAATCACCATCATCATCATCATCAATAATTTCCTATCCTTTCTTCTCTCCTATTCCTTACCTATCGATTTTCATTCATCTCCTTTCTGCCGTCCTCTCAAATTCCTCCTTTTTCTCTATTCACACACCTCTTTCTTTATTTGCTGCTCTCTCTCTCTCTCTCTCTCTCTCTCTCTCTCTCTCTCTCTCTCTCTCTCTCTCTCTCTCTCTCTCTCTCTCTCTCTCTCTCTCTCTCTCTGTCTCTGTCTCTCTCCCTCTCTCTGTCTCTGTCTCTCTCTCTCTCTCTCTCTCTCTCTCTCTCTCTCTCTCTCTCTCTCTCTCTCTCTCTCTCTCTCTCTCTCTCTCTCTCTCTCTCTCTCTCTCTCTCTCTCTCTCTCTCTCTCTCTTTCTCTCTCTCTCCAAACCCAAGTCAACCTCCCTCCAATTTTTTCCCTTCCCTAACCAGTCCCCCCTCCCCCCCTTGCCCCTCCCCCTCTTGCCCCCCCCCCCCCCCCCCCCCCCCTTGGCCCCTCTCCCCATCACCTGAATGCCCTCATCAGGCCACACAGGTGTTTGCTTCTGGCAGTTTACGTCTGTGGACTCACCTGTACACACTCTCACGTGAATATAGTCTAGGCGTAACTTTAATACTGATTACTCGGTGAAAGCCTATGACATTCCCATTTCTTTATACCTACTTGAATATATGTTAAATTGGGTCTTAGTACGAATGTTTAGTTTTACTTAGAGAGAGAGAGAGGAGAGAGAGAGAGAGAGAGAGAGAGAAGAGAGAGAGAGAGAGAGAGAGAGAGAGAGAGAGAGAGAGAGAGATTAGTTTAATGTGCAATAAAAAAAAATATGAAAGTGGTTGTTTATCCATGTATATATATATTTTCAAAGCTTTTTTTATAATGGATCAAAGCAAGACTTACATCTATTGGTTATTCTCTCTCTCTCTCTCTCTCTCTCTCTCTCTCTCTCTCTCTCTCTCTCTCTCTCTCTCTCTCTCTCTCTCTCTCTCTCTCTCTCTCTCTCTCTTTCTCTCTCTGTCTCTCTCTCTCTCTCTCTGTCTGTCTGTCTCTCTCTCTTCTCTCTCTTCTCTCTCTCTCTCTCTCTCTCTCTCTCTCTCTCTCTCTCTCCTCTCTCTCTCTCTCTCTCTCTCTCTCTCTCTCTCTCTCTGCCTTTCACAATCTTGCTATCATTAATCTTTTTCATCGTTCTTTAGAGTGTTCTAATTTCCATCACTCATTCTGTCCTTGTTAGTACCCACTGCTGCTTTCCACAAAGAGGCGGCCGCGTCGATAAAATAACAAGCACAGATCTGTCTAACTGTCCAAGGTCTGTCCAAGGAAAGTATGTAGAATTTTCGCATGTGGAAATTTCGTATGCGGAATTTCAGCCCCTGTGACGTCGCCTTGAGTTTTTTTCTGCGAGAGATGTTGACGAAATCTTCCTGAGAATTAAATAGTTTTGAAACTGAGAAGGAAAGAGGGAAAAGCAATATTAAAGTGAGAATTAATCGATGAAAGCTGAAAGAAGAGAACTAGAGGAGGAGAGAAAGAAGGAGAGAATGGAGGGAGAGGAGATAGCAGAGAGGGAAAACAAAGATGGAAATTATAGTAAAAAGATAATTAAGCGATGAAAGCTGAAATAATAGAACGTGAGAGGGGAGAAGATGAGAGGAATGAGGGAGAGTAAGTAGTAGGATAGTAATAGTAGTAGTAGTAATAGAAGTAGTAGTAGTAGTAGTAATAGTAGTAGAAGTAGTAGTAGTAGTAGTAGTATAGTAGTAGTAGTAGTAGTAGTAGTAGTAAGTAGTAATATAGTAGTAGGAGGGAGGAAAGACGGATTGAAGACGGGGAGGGAGGTATAGTCGGCACGCCATTCCGTTCTCAGCTTCCCGTGTACATTGCTTACAGTTAAGAGACAGCCTCCTTCCGCTCCCTTGTACTACACAGGTGAACAACACTCTCCTCTCCCCCTGCACTGCTACATCCGGGGGACACTGGCCTTTGTTGTTACCTCTCTCTATTGTCGTAAGCGAATTGTAAGAAGAGAATAGGGGCCGTTTAAAAATTACATAACGTCAAAAGGGGGGGAGGGCTGGTATGGTGCAGTGTTATGAGTGTGACAATGGGGGGAAGGGGGTGCGGTGCATTCATGGTTATATAACATTTTCAGAATTTATAAAGAAAAACAAAGATAGTTTGCAGGTGTTTAGGCTAGACTTAGGCCTATATAATTGTATTCAACCCTTTACACCCAGATAATTCCTTTGCTATATAGATTTGTCTGTTGTTAGCCATAAAATTACGAAAAGTAACAATATGCCAAATTAGGTAATGGACTAATACTAAACAGGTCATATCTATACAATATTTCTCATACTCATTAAAATCGACTAATGGTACCCAAATTACAATGGAAGCTACGTTCTGGGCCTCAAGGGGTTAATACTAAACTTTGGTATTAACTCCCGCCTTTCCTCTTAACTTCGCACTCAAAGCTATCCTCACTGACTACCTATATGCTTAATTCTTACTGTTAAGTTTGGTATTCACTAAATCGTGCTGCCGAGGATTCCTAATCCCCCTAATACCAAAGTTAATAGTATGGAAGGAATTTGATTTTGATTTGTAAGAAGAGAATAGTTGTTGTGAGACGATAGTGATATTGATAAGTGAGGGTTTACATTATTTATAGTAATACTGTTGATAAGGATAATGTATTCAATCCGGTGAGCCAGGGATTCAGAATGCAAGTCTGGGTAAAGTCTGTGGGTAAACTGTGTTGCGTATTTGGAGCAAGGACTGTGATCTAACTCTTTATCCTAACTCCTTATCTGGCAGGAACCTTTATCGTCCCAGCGAATGAAACAAAGAAAACGTGTATTTGAAGAGACCACCATTATATTTCCTGGTTTAATTTCATTTTCATATGCAATTCGTATTCTGGCTAAATTTAGATGTTTCCTCATGTGTGTGTGAATGATATATTGCAGCAAGAATATCGATATGAATTTAAATGGGCTTCAGTATCAGCTATTAGTTAATGAGATACATCTAATACACATTATCCACGTCCCTAAAGTAGTTGCCAAGGCTTAACAGGTCCATGTATAACTGGCGCGCCGGGCGGCATATTCCCGTTCTCTAGAATAGTATGTGGCGTGGGGATGTCCAGCCAATCACCGTTATCCAAGCTCGTGACCTCATATTGGGGGTGGAGCCTAGTATGTGATCGCTGGGCTATAATCTGTATGTTTTATTTAAGATTAGACTTAATAAATTGTTTAATCTAACCCAACCCAACCTAACCTAACCTAATCTAGACTAAATAAATAATGTTAAATTTAACACAGATTATAACCCAGCGTTCACTAAAGCTCCATCCCCATGTGACGTCACAAGCTTAGACAACGGTGATTGGCTAGAAACATCCCCATACCACATACAATTCCAGATAACGGGAGTATGCCTCCGGGGGGGGGTGGAGGGGCGATGGCAGGATGCTAATACCGAACTCTAATTGTTACCTCTATTGTCGTAAGCGAAGATTCAGGGACCGTATCCTCATCTATTAATACTGTAGACTTTGATTACCTCTCTTTATTGTCGTAAACGAAGAAGTCCTCTAAGAAGTCCTCTAGTAGTCCTCTATAGTAGTCCTCTAACTAAACGAACAATAATACAGGTTCAGCAACACTATAGCCACTTTTCTACTACAGGCCCTTGTTTTTGTGTTACAGGGCGGGCGCTTGTTACAACACTACGTACTGTCAGGGTCACACTAATAGGGAGGTCCGGATGCCTCTGGTTCATTAAGTTTTATTGCGAGTGGCGCGGAATTCGAGGTCGGTACTAATAGCAAGACATGATGCCAATACATAGTGGTAGGGGTGGTAACAATGGTTGCTATGGAAAATAAACTAATAGTAGTAGTGGTAATGAAGTTCTATGCATGATAATAGTAGTAGTAATAGTAGTAGTGGTAGTAGCGGTAATGAAGTTATATGCATGATAGTAGTAGTAGTAATAGTAGTAGTGGTAGTAGTGGTAATAATGAAGTTCTATGCATGATAGTAGTAGTAGTAGTAGTAGAAGAAATAGTAGTAGTAGTAGAAGTAGTAGAAATAGTAGTAGTAGAAGTAGTAGTAGTAGTAGTAGTAAGTAGTAGTAGTAGTAGTAGAAGTAGTAGAAATAGTATTATTAGTATTAGTAGTAGTAGTAGAAGTAGTAGAAATAGTAGTAGTAGAAGTAGTAGAAATAGTAGTAGTAGAAGTAGTAGAAATAGTATTAGTAGTATTAGTATTAGTATTAGTAGTAGAAATAGTAGTAGTAGAAGTAGTAGTAGTAGTAGTAGTAGAAATAGTAGTAGTAGTAGTAGTAGCAGTAGTAGTAGTAGTAGTAGAAATAGTAGTAGAAGTAGTAGTAGTAGAATAGTAGAAATAGTAGTAGTAGTAGTAGTAGTAGTAGTAGTAGAAGTAGTAGATAGTAGTAGTAGTAGTAGTAGTAGTAGTAGTAGTAGTAGAATAGTAGTATAGTAGTAGTAGTAGTAGTAGTAGAGTAGTAGTAGTAGTGTAGTAGTAGTAGAATAGTAGTAGTAGTATAGTAGTAGTAGTAGTAGTAGTAGTTAGTAGTAGTAGTAGTAGTAGTAGTAGTAGTAGTAGTAGTAGTTGTAGTTGTAGTTGTAGTAGTAGTTGTAGTAGTAGTTGTAGTTGTAGTTGTAGTAGTTGTAGTAGTAGTAGTAGTTAGTAGTAGTAGTAGTAGTAGTAGTAGTAGTATATAGGCTAGTTGTTCCTATATGTTGTCATCCTTTTTATCACCATTCTCATCATCATTATGTTCTTGTTGTCTTTCTTATTTGAGCTATCTATTATAACTGCTGTATATCAATATTACCCAACACCGGGCAGAGAGGGAGTGTTCGTATTACTACATATTCGAATTTTGTTATAAAGCATTTTGCGCTAATCCAAATCGAGTTATTGCCATTTGAAGTGCCAGTAATTGGTGTCTATTTGCACTTATTTTTGGAGTCCGTCGGCAACTTGTTCGCATTTATAGAAGGATTAATTTATCTGCTGAATTATTGCCGCTTGTTGTTTAGCCATAAGTGATTTTATTGCTGTCGGGTTTGAACGTGCCTGCACCCGCTCTCTCTCTCTCTCTCTCTCTCTCTCTCTCTCTCTCTCACCACACACACACACAGAAAGAGAGAGAGAGAGAGAGAAGTATACAGTTAACTGCAATCATACAATATAAATAAATTGCCCCAATTCCCACCTCACTTGTCACCGTATAACATGAACAACACGAACCGTTTGAGTTGTATAACATCGCCTGCCTGAATCTGCTCCGGGACAGGCTACTACTACTACTACTACTACTACTAACTAGCCTACTACTACTACTACTAGCCTACTACTACTACTACTACTAGCCTACTACTACTAGCCTACTACTACTACTACTATCATGCAATGGTAGCAGAATGGTAGCAATTAATACGTTTCTACTGTCGAGATGACCCAAAACACATAGTGGAGCTCATGAATCAAGTTATTTTCGAACCAGTGATCCTGAGTCAGTATTCATATAGTTATAATATCTACCAAGAGATGGCGCTGTGTGTGGCGTGTGTTGTTATTAGTCTAGTGTGTTGGTGGTGCTTTGTTGATGGTGCCACACTGCCACAGACAAGTGTTTTTATTTCGTATACCCGACACATGTTAAGGATTACAGGATATAGAGGCACAGTTAGATACAAGGGCGTCATGGTTATGGTAAGGGTATAAGTGCAGTTACAACCAATACATGATCGGTGGTTTTAATTTAAGTATCCTGACCGTTTCGTTCTCATCATAAGGAGTATTTCTAACCCGTACTACAGACGAATATAATATTAAAAATAACACAAAGGGGATTTGGGGGGGAGGGGAGTGTGTTTAGTGCATTGTAGTTATAGTGATGTGAAAAAAAATCGGATAATTTATAGTTTCACCCAACCAACGATTTTCTGATGCGCCTTATGTTTTTCTGGTGTGCTTTTATGTGTTTTGAATGAATCTGCTAACCGTTTCTGTCGCAATTAAAAAAAAAAAAAAAAATTATTTTAGGTAGATAAAGGTTTTTTTTTTTTTTTTTTTAGGTAGATAAAGGTTTTTTTTTTTTTTTTTTAGGTAGATCAAGGTTTTTTTTTTTTTTTTTTTTTTTTTTTTTTTTTTTTAAAGTTAGGTAAAGGTTAGGTTAGGTTAGGTTAGGTATGGTATAGTATAGGTAAAGGCTAGGTTAGGTTTAGGTTCATTTTTATGTTTTTTTTTGTCATTTTTGCAAAAAAAAAAAAATAATAATAATTGCGACAGAAGCGGTTAGCAGATTCATTCAAAACACATAAAAACACACCAGAAAAACATAAGGCGCATCAGAAAATCGTTGGTTGGGTGGAACTATAAATTATCCAAATTTATAAGTACAAGCTACAAAATGTATAAGTACAAGCTACAAAATTTATAAGTACAAGCTACAAAATTTATAAGTACAAGCTACAAAATTTATAAGTACAAGCTACAAAATTTATAAGTACAAGCTACAAAATTTATAAGTACAAGCTACAAAATTTATAAGTACAAGCTACAAAATTTATAAGTACAAGCTACAAAATTTATAAGTACAAGCTACAAAATTTATAAGTACAAGCTACATAATTTATAAGTACAAGCTACATAATTTATAAGTACAAGCTACATAATTTATAAAAGTGATGTGAAAAAAAATCTTGTCTCCGTCAGATCTTAATGGTGCAAAAAAATAAAGAAATACATTAGGTAATAAAAAAGGTCTAACCAAGGTCAAACTAAAGAAATAACAAAAAGTCCCCTAGCTACCTTTTAATTACTTCTTTATATATATATATATATATATTATATATATATATATATATATATATATATATATATATATATATATATATATATATAATATAATTATATATATATATATATTATATATATATATATATATAAGTGTATTCAGCGCATTGTAGTTATAGTGATGTGAAAAAAATAATCTTGTCTCCATCAGATCAAAATGGGGCAAAATAATAAAGAAAGATACATAAAAAAGGACTAACCAAGCGTTAAAAAAAAAAGCGACATATCAAAAAGAACCAAGCTACGACAAACAAAGAAAACAAAAGATACATAAAAAGGAAGTAAGCAATGGCAAATACTGACAAAAGAAGTAACAAAAAGCCCACTAGCTGTCCGTTCTCTTCTGTCTTTATAGTGATGTGAAATTTTTTTTTTTGTCTCCGTCAGATCAAAACGGGTTGGCGAGGGAGCAGGACGCGCTGCTGGCCGGGCCGGAGCGCAGGACGGCGGAGGCGCTGCAGGCCGGGCCGGAGCGCAGGACGGCGGAGGCGCTGCAGGCCGGGCCGGAGCGCAGGACGGCGGAGGCGCTGCAGGCCGGGCCGGAGCGCAGGACGGCGGAGGCGCTGCAGGCCGAGCCGGAGCGCAGGACGGCGAAGGCCCTGCAGGCTCTGAGCACCCCGATGGACCCCGTGGAGAAGACCGTGCAGGACATCCTCACCAAGCAGCGGGAGGTCCTGCGGCAGGCCATGCAGGACTACGCCTTCCACCCCGCTCTCAAGGCCAAGTGAGTACCTATAAAATAGATAAAAATAAAGTCTTTCCATTTTATCACGTCACTTGTGAAAATTATCCACCAACCACGCTCTCAATTAGTAGAGTGGTAGTTTTGTTCCCCCCCCCCCCTTGTGAGGGAGGTGTTGCTCGCTCACCATAGGGGGAGAGTAGGAATGTATGTATGTAATTATAATGGTAATGGGTAGAAATTAAAGCGACTAAAGTGACTTGATACATTGGAAAGACTATAGTACTACCTACTATATAGTTTTGCAGGTTATTTTTGTCTATATTTCTGTCTATCAGCATGTGCAATGTTCTCTTTCCAGTTCCATGTTTCCATTTCCATCCTCCAGTTTCATTCCATTTGACCTGTTTTGTACATTTTCATTTCACATACCAGGGGTGTTGAGTAGATGATTCATTTTCTGGTCTTTCACGGCAAGGACGCACGCACACACACACACACACACACACACACACACACACACACACACACACACACACACACACACACACACACAGACACAGACACAGACACACACACACACACACACACACACACACACACACACACACACACACAGACACACACAGACACACACACACAGACACACACACACACACACACACACCGCCCGCCCGCCCGCGTGGCTCCGTGGTCTGAGCGCACCCGCGTTCAATCCCCGCTCAAGGGATTTTTCA